>JAFMSR010000016.1:41448118-41607830 GCA_022818135.1 Saxidomus purpurata
TTATACAATTTTTAAACGGCTGAATATGTAGGTGAAATGCATTTGATAGTTTAAAATACAACAACTTTTATTTTCATAGCGGCAAACAGTATTGCATTGTTTGATCCAAGGAGTGACTTTAATCGGTTTGGGAGAAGTGATTTTTTTGAAAGAAGTAATCCATTGTATGTGTAAATAAAGTATTTATAAATGCCTACACCATAACCAGCAGCTGCAAAAGAAAAATGTCTTAAATGTTTTAAACAAAATTAAACTGCACAGTTTTTATAAAAAAAAAAAAATAACTTTTTCACACTCGTTTGGTATAAACCAGCCTGTTTTCTTTTAAAGGAAAAATTCAAAAAAAAATGTAAAAATATAACATGCGTTTTTTTTTAACTAAATGAAGCAGTTTTCGATCTATCTTGATCTACCTGCCTTATCCCTGAATCCTTATCACAAATTGCATGTTTATCAATTTGATTGATAAACAGCATAACTACTTTCCATACGTTAACACTGAAAAATACATATACAAATAGTTCTTCATTTAAATCAAAATATACATCTATGTTACAGTTCTTTACAAAGTTAATTCCTTGCATCAGGATCAGTCTTGTAATTCAATGATTTATGCAATCAAGAGTACAGTAAGTTAAAGTGATATTACCGTTCAAAGTGACCATCATAATTTCAAATAGAACATTAATCAGTGATTTACACTCCTAGAATAATGAACATTGCCACAGCTTTAACAAAACAATATGGATCTGTATAATAGTTTCATTCACATTGAATATAGAAGAAATCTGTAAAAATCATTTTTGACTATCCTAGTCAAAAATAAAAGATCCACCCTTTCGGTTATGTATAAATCAATTTGTATCTGTCAGTAAGAGAAATAACTTGGTTACACTCATTTCTTACATAACTGTAAAGCATCTACTGTGTTTTCAGCATAATTCTTGACCAAAAATAAATATGGTCATTTTGACGGGTAACATAACTTTAAAGGGCCAACGATCATTTTGCAGGTAGTGCACTCATTCGCAAGAACACTGTCTTACCAGTACTATTTGAACCTTTCTGAATTAACTATCATAAAGTTGATTATGTCTCAAGGCAAAATAAATATACACACAATAGCTCTGTGAAACAGATTTATACCTTGATGATAGGTATACACATTCTGCGATCCTAGTTGACTTTTTGTAGACATTCAATATCATTATCTCTGTGGTAATATTTACTACATTTAACTAAATCACCGTCCGTTCTGGTACTTCAATTGTTATTCGTGATATGACGTCACTATTTTTGTGCTATCTCTTTAGATGTCTAATTCTCATTTGCTGATCTCTGCTTCAAAGATAAAAAAATATCTTTAATTGCACTGACACCACGCTCTATTGAAATTCTCCCAATACACCTAAAATTAAAATCTATTAACTGTTTCCCACCAGGAAACAAGAGCAAAATTTACCATTTCTTTTTACTGACACTTTTGATAAATTTCCAATCTTCATACACTGTAATTATAAGACCAGAGAAGGCGTCTATTTAGGCTAAAATTATACTGGGACATTTATCAAATTATCTCTGGACATAAAGTGACTAACTATAAACACACTGGTGCTTATTATTGCTATGTAATGAAGATCAATGAAAATTCCACTAAAAAAATAATAGGAAATAGCTTTGCATGGTTCTTACAATATATAGTATAAGCACTACGAACAGACTGCGTCATTTTGTATAGCTGATTAAAATTCGGTGACAAAAACAACTGATTGACAGAAAAGTTCTTGTTCTCTAATTTTCTTTTTTAAATCATCATGACCGTTATCCTTACAGTAGCTGGATTTTATAATAAATGCTTTTGACAAGAGGTGGGGGTAAAGAGAACTTGAACGAATATTTTTTATAAATTGTTTTTGTATTTTAGGTGTATAATAGTGCATATCTTTGGTTCAAACTGTATTCAGCCCAGACAGTCCACGAGTGACTGTGGTGGTCAATCGAGTTAAGATATTTGTAGTGTAGCAAGTTATCCTCTACCAAAAGAGTTTAAAATTATGTCTAAACATTACTCCTGTCCGGAAAATCTTCTCGACTTAGAGCGTGTGGTCTAGAGTTTAGATTCCTGGTATGTAACACTGTCTATTAATCATCTACCAAAATTGTATAAATGGTGCCCCTGGTGGCACAATTTGCCTTTGAAAATGACGTCCAAAAGCGTGTGGTCTAGAACTTAGGTACTTGGTATGTAGCACTGGCTAGTACTCATTAACCACGATTGTATAAATGATGCCTCTGGGGTCAGTTTTGGCCCTGCCTGAGGGGTCATATATTTTCATATGGAGTTATGTCGGGAAAACTTTGAAAATCTACTTTCAAAAAGTGTATTGACTACAGAAGGACTCTATGTAAATCATTTGTGCTAAAATGGGGCATTTTTCAGTATGTGTTGTTCTTAAAATTAGGAAATAGATTTTACTTTTGACCGATTTACCAGCGTGGAGTTTAGATGCGTAGGGATCTAGGACATATATTTTACTTTTTATTGATAAACCGGTTAGTTTATCACTTTGTGGAGTTAAGATGCGTAGAAATCTAATCACGAAAGCCGAAGGCCTGAGTGATTAATTACGCAGCATCTGTATGACGAACATTGATATACTAACCGATATATCACTCAAAGATAAAATTTATTTTTATTCTAACACGTTTACTTGGTTCAATGTTTTAATATTTCATTACTCAAACCCGGTGACTTTCAAGGTCGCCATACAACGTAAGAACATGTTTGCTTTTCCCAGAACTTTTACTCCCAATTTCTACAATTATGGCATTACTTGCACTAACTTGTTTTAAAGGAATCATTTTAATACTCAATTTTATTTCGTGACTGCGATATGTGATTCTATCAAAACTAGCTCAGCTATTTTCAGTGAAATCATCTGCATTTATCTGTAAACCGTCTGACTTAAAAAAGCTGAGCGCTTACGGCGCGGGGTTTAAATCGTAGATGACGTCACATAAACAACATAAAGCATGGACAACGCCCCCCCCCCGCACGGCGCCACACCCCGTTATTTACAGCATCACGTATATATAAAATACTGAAAACTATATATATGCGTCCATCATATTACAAATAGAATAACTGTCAAGTTTTGGTGAACATTGTTTTAGTTTTTCACACATATTGTTAGGACACAACGCATATGAACAACATAGTTCCAGCCATCAGATTGATATACCGTTTTGTATAACACGCTCAAATTATTCTTTCCTGGTTCCTGGTTTGAAGCCTTGTAGGGAGTGCCCCTTTGATGTGTTTTAGTTTATCAAACATACATTCTATAGCTTTCACTTCTTTTAAGGAAAATATAGTTATACTCAGATAAGCGAAATAAGGTCCTGACTTTCTTGTAAGGGGTTTATTAATGTATATGACGTATTTGTCTACAATTAGTTACATATTACAGTGATTAATAAGAAAAGCTAGTCCACAATACTAATTATTTTGTATTCAAACGGCACACATGAAATATGATAGCTGTCTGAAATCATTTAGAACGCAATATTTCGTAAGGTATAAATGTTAGTCTTGATTTTAGGTTAATTAACGTACTTGTATGTTGTTTGAATAATAAATGCTGCCATTGGTATTTTGGTTAAATGAATAAAATTGTAATCTGAATATCTATCTTAATGCAAGCAAGGAAACAAGGAAGGTGTTGTGGCTGAATATAGAAAGCTTAATATTAAAACGATTTCCATACACTTGAAAGTATTTGCTCTATCTGTTTTCATTACATAATTAGATAAACAATTTATATTTTGTGAGTTTTTTCGTAGAATGGTATCATGCGATTGAAAATCGGGAAAAGGACGTCTGGGATCAAGCGTATTAGTGTAGGGTCGTTATTATACAAACATGATCCAGATGCTTGATTGACTCTCGTCGCGTCGCATCATCAATCCTCGTACACACGACTGAAGCACATCCAACATTCGGGTTCACATTACTACATTGATAGCTCTATTTTAATCTTAAAAATACACATGTGTTCAGTTCAACCCTTTGCCAGCTAAATTACTAAACTGCACGTGTCTATGTTTTAAGTTGGCCGAATGAGTGTTAAACTGAATGGCGGAGTACATCCCAATATCAGACTGAAGAACGAAAGTTAAACACCGAATGAGGGTTACTTTAAACTTAGTTCGATAATCAGTTTAGTAATTGTAATTCATTTTAGGTAATATATATAAACTGCAAAATAAATAGTACTACTTGTATATGAAATACAGGGTTGTATTCATATAGTTATGTATGACCACTCAATACATTGTCATATACATCCGCATTTTGCACACTATAATGAAAGTGGAATTGGAAAACCACAAACCTGTTATGACAAAGCTAATGGCCTACACGTGTGCAACGTTTGATGAAATAACAATCACCCAAAATTTATGATTTATTATGTAGTATGTAGGCCATGGTATTAATATTACATTATATAATGGTATCTGTTAACGTATACTTATTGTATTGGATGAAATTGTTATCATTCATATTTACATATAAAGTAGATTCAATTATGCATAAAATGAATATTAAAAGTAAAGAATATGTTAGGCATCAGGTATTAAATTCTTTCACCCTGGCAAACGGCGTCACTAGGTGTACACTACAATCACAAACCTATAACATGACATATAGCTACAAGGTCGCTGCTGATACCAAGATTTCTACATCAGTGAAGACCTTGTTTGGGATTTGACCATGGCAAAAGCCGACATTAAAATGTACATGACATTGTTTATTATAACAGAAATAGGTAAAAATGAAATGTGTTTTCTGCTGTTGCAACAATGTTTTGACAATGACCACAACAATAAGATAATCATGGTTAGAGTTGACGATCTGTTTTGGCTATGGATAGATAAGTATTTATTTAATTCAAGCAAAATGTTACCATCCTTATAATAGTGAAGTTGATGATATTTAATGTTTTCCATCTTTTTGTATCGTACCTGTTTTGATTGCTGAGTTCGATGGTGTTTTGGGAATGCGTTATATGTTTTATCTTTTAAATATGGGCAGATGAATAATCAGTCAAACAGGCCGCGTGCCAGCCCCTTGATGTGCTAAAATGTCACACAATTAGAACTGATATCTCTCTAACTGGAACAGCTCTTATTGGACCATCAGCAAACATGATCAAATTTCAGACGAAAAAGGATAAACAAAATAAATATCCAGTCATTCAGATCGCTCAAGAAATTCTAGAAATGATGGCCTAGAATTGCCGAAACATGCCCTAGCTTAATAAGAATCCAAATCAACAAGACCTATCATATAATATCGCTTTTTCAGTGTTGAATTTCCACCGTTGAGGAGCAGGTATCATGATTTTAATGATATACCACACACGCTAGGGGTGTATTGTATGACAGATCGAAAAAGGGTAACTTGTAAAACATTTAAAAAAATGTCAACTGGTATCTGTGTCCACACACATTATGCTAATCGTACATGAGCTTTTGAGATGACCTTAAGTATGCTGCCGTTAACCGCTGCTGTTAATTTCTTTGTAAGGTCCAGTTCCATTCAACAACATTTCACATAAAAATAGCCACAGCAGAATTCGAGATACCTGTTTAAGTCCCAATGCTCTGATACTCCGTTTGTCATACCTGCTAAAACTATGAAACATTCATTATTATGTGACTGTACATATTGCCTGACTGGAAATTGGTCGTAATTTGACCATGTCTGACCTATGTTGTGGCAAGGTAGGAAATTTAATATTGCAAAATCAAAGTTGAAAAAGTGTCAAACTACATTTTATATGAAGCTTGTAACCAGCTCATGATCATGTCAAATTCAAGTTGTCGTCGTCAACAATTATTATTCCGCTGCTACAAAAAACAGAAAACCTGTGCTTAACCACGGTGCCAAATTGAATGAATCTTCACAGGATTGTTCCTTGGATGGTGATTTAACAAATTGCTTAAACGGTTTCGCTCCGCTGCACATAATGGCCACCAGAGGCTATGAACAACATCTCCTCCTTAATCACTGTGCTAATTTCAGCCAAACTTCACAGGATTGTTCCTCGAAAGGTTGCTCAACTTCACAAAATGGCCAACAGGGCTAGAAATAGAGAATCTGTAGACGACATCTCCTCTCCTCCTTAAACGCTGGTCCACCTTTCAGTCAAACTTCACAGCATTTTTCCTTGGATGGTCCTCTACTTAAACTTTTAAACGGTTCCGCCTCACTGCACAATACGGCCATCAAGGCTTAATATAGAAACACATTAAAACGATGGCCTTCCACCAGATTTGCTCAAATGGTAAACGATATCACCTCCCGAACTACTGGGATAATTTCAACCAAACTTCACAAAAGTGTCGCTTGGATGCTCTTCAACCAAATTTGCCCACAGAGCCGTGCGCAATCATTATTATTGTTATCAGGAATTGTGCAGATCAGATCATGTATTGCAAATTTTCTCTGTTCACTTAGGTAACCATAATGGGGACATCATGGTCCTCTTTTGTTGTGTGTGTTTTCCTAGGTTTACTGCTCATTAACACAATAACACAATTTTAATTAGTATTACAGGTAGGGCAATTTCCGCACGTGAACAGACATTTCATGTGCATCTTCTATCCATGGCCAATGTCCCTACCACGTTTGATGATCTAAGGCAAAACCTCTAGTTATTTAGCAAAACCCGTTTTTGAATGCAATTTCACTTTGCCTTCAAAATAGAAAGGGTCCATCTGCTGTACATGACTAATGTCCCTACAAAGACTAAGACCTTCTCAAAAAAACAAAAATAATATCAAACAGGGAATGCCACGTACCAAAAACGCAGCCTCCCCAAAACCATTTTACATAGGCGGTCACTGTGACCTATTAACATCAAAATAAAAAGGGTTCATCTTCTGGCCATAAGAGTCTGGAGTCTCTTGATCGAAAGTCAAATTAGCAGTGGCCTTGTATATTGAAAACCGTTTCCTCTAAAGAACTTAACAATGTTTTGACGTAAGATCTTTGAAATTACCGAAGTTATAGTTATTTTAGATTAGTTGATCACTATTGCTTTTGAGATCGCTTGGTCAAAAGTGACAGTCAAAGTACAGTGTCCTAAAACTTGTTTCCCTCTATAACTTAAAAACGCTTTGAGCTATAGTCTTCTTGTCAGAAGTAAAGTTAATAGAGAGTAGATGACCTCTATTGACTTTGGGGTTGATGAGTAAAAGTTCAAGGTAACAGTGTCCTCCTTGTATTTAGAAACCGTTTCTGCTCAACAACACAAGGCTTTGACATAAAGTCGTACTTCGCCTCAGTTGACATTACTTTTCTAGGGTTCACAATATCTGCTATCAACCTCAAGTGCATGTGATATTTAAATAATGTCACCGTGATGAAAAATTTCATTTTTGGGGTCAAAGGTCATATGACTTTACCTCACAAAAGCCATTTTTATGAAATATTAATTATTTGTTTATCTCGTCATATTCAGTTTGGGGAATTTGTATTTCATGATAATACTCCATCCACTTTTTTCATGTATTTGTCATAAAGACACACAGCAAAACTTCATTTGAAACAGCATCTTAATCAGTTTAAGTACCTATGGTCTATCCGTTTAATAAACGGTGGCGAAAGGAAGGGAATACAGGAGCGCAACCATTACTACATGAAAACGGAAACAGAGTGGATTTCAAGAATAAAAAAAACATTGCCAAAACAGTGAAAAAATGTCTGTAGGATATGAAGAACTGGAGACACATAAACAATGTCACTGAGTATGATTTATTGGTGCAGGTGCTTACACAATATATATATATATATGTAGATATTCATCAATCGTTCATGTACGCTCGCTAAAGTCTACGTTTATCAATGTTCTTTGCTCAATTCAACTGTCTTTATACATGAAACTTGCTTTTAATATACATTGTACATTAAAACAAAAAATGCTGATTAAGCCAGTCATACAAGGAAATTCCTATAGTAGTAGTTGAACTGCGATTATGCTTACAAAACTTCTTGGATAAGTTAAGCAAAGGTGGTGTGGTGTGTGTGTGTGTGTGTGTTGTGTGTGTGTGTGTGTGTGTGTGTGTGTGTTGTGTGTTGTGTGTGTTGTGTGTGTGTGTGTGTTTGTGTGTGTGTGTGTGTGTGTGTTGTGTGTTGTGTGTGTGTGTGTGTGTGTGTGTGTGTGTGTGTGTGTGTGTGTGTGTGTGTGTGTGTGTGTGGTGTGTGTGTGCGGGGTGGGGGGCTCGTTTTGGGAGGCTACTTTTGGTACGTGGCTTCCCTGTTTGATATTATTTTTGTTTTTAAGTAATGTATTTCAATATAAAGATCTAAATATGTTTTCAATGGCAAGTTTGTTGATTCTTATGATAAATGATCTTATTTCATATTGAAGGGAGGTAATTTTTAAAATCGATTTTAAACTCAATTTTTGTACTAAGATGCAATTTCACCAAAATAATATAATGATGAAGAGGTATTATCACTGACATTCGATTAAAAAAGCATAGAGATTCATATTAATGTCATAGTAAATAACATCAAATATATTTATCAAAATTCAAATAATCTTATTAATAAACGGTGTCTTTTTCTCTTTTCTTCGCGATGGAAAAAAAGTACTAATCAGTTTTGTTAAATGTATTTGGTAATATTTGTGTACTGGAATACAATCCTGTATGATTTCGTTTTTCAAATACATAAGATATATAACATTCGAAATATACGATTTGCAACTTGCATATTGTACATTTGTTTCTGTTTTAACCAATCGTCAGCTAAAAGTCGAACTTGCAGGTATTCATTTTTTAATTACTTGTTTTAACAATTTGAAAGCTGACTGGCAGGTACAACGGCATTGTCTTTTTTTAGTCAATAAAGCGCACCGATTAGTTGGCCCTTGACAATCAACTCTTTTGCTCCAGTCTTCAGAAGCACAATATGTTCTTTTGAAACATTCTACTGGCGCCCGTGTCGTGGGTTTCGGACGTGCCGTAGATCGTGGTAATAACCAAGCCCGTGCACTCGTAGTAAACAGAAGTAGCACGAAAAGGACCAACTTTAGCTCCATGTCGTAGTCTCTAAGATAAAACAGAGAAAACAAAAACATATTGTTATTTTAAAAATTAATAATTATAAATCAATACTGTGTTTGGTTTCATGTTACATGTAAGATGTAGCGTTTACCATTTCAATCTTTTTAGCATTTTTTAGCTAATTAGTAATGAATACTATTATTCTTTGATGACTATTTCTCTGACTCGATTGATTTGTAAGATTAATCGGAATAGTTGTTGGGAAATGTTTTATAGTACGATAATACAAACGTTACTATTTAAAGTAACAAATTTGTACAGTATAATGGTGATTATCTTTGTAGTCAGGTCTGGCCCGCGCGCGAGGGACACATGACGTCAACGGCTTCTCATGAAGTCATGAAATTGTGATTAAAATGGCCGCCGCCGATAAATCAATTGAATCTCTATCATAAGGGATCATTAAAAGACAAAGTTATAGAAAATACATTTTAAATAATGAGTGTAACAAGATACTAATGAGTGTTTCGAAAGTAAAGATATCATCGACGACACTGGACGATAAAAACTTTAAGGAGTGGCTATGGACTGAGGGAAACACCAACTACAAATTATTATAATTGATTAAACGAGATATGCCAATTACCAGTTTTTTTAAGTATCAGTAACTCTTGATCATTTTATTGACCGTCATATCAGATAAGAAAAATCGGGTCGTACCGGTTATTTCCCCCGCGAGAAGACGGTGGACCTAATAAGCACAATTACTAAGAAACGATAGACGTTAATTCACAAGTGAGCAGGGCTGGGATGCACAGTCGGCCCGTAAGTCGCATAAAAGCACTCGGGCTTCATTGTGCTACTTTCTGCCCCATTATAACGTCCCTGCCCGGCCTAGCTAAGCCGGGTAGTATCCTCTAAAGACGTGCCATATCGCCACCTTATGACATTTTTTGTGTTGGGGCATTATCTTGCATTTTATTGAACTGAGCCGTCGTGATAGAAGAGAACTCGACCTTTATGGGTGTGTACACTGTAATATTCAAAAAACGATCTTGCAATTTTTAAAGAGATGCTTCATGCCTACATTAAAACGCAGTTTAGCCCGAAATGTTTGTTAAAATGAACTCGTACTAACAACATGTACTGGCACTTGGTACATTGTCAGCATTTAAAATAGATCTGATTAGATAGTCTCCCGTGATGATACCTTGATTACTTATGATTCATGCCTGGCCCGATTGACTCCCTTAGATAACGTGTGGTCAGATGAGTAATCAATAGTGGGTCGATAATGATATGCCAAGCCGGTTGGTGGAGAAATTATTACTACTGCTACCACAATGCGTTTATTGCAGTATGCTTACAATGGCAAATTATTAAACAATCAACAGAAAGACACACAGCTGATGAGCATATGGTAAAAGTATAATTTAGTTGTAAAGTTCTAATTTGAGAATAATAGAATTATTATTTTGAAATATTCAGTTAAATACTGAGTCATTCAAATGATACTGCATCATTTATTGATATATCAATGAACATGTAGTATTTTATAAACGAGAAACGAAATAAGTCACAAACTATAAGCGCACATACTCAACTATATGTTATATTCCATTTGCTAAAATTTTCTTCAACAGCGTTGCTCAAAGAATAAAAATTTTGTTAATGTAAAAGGTAGTTTCATGAACTTTAAAACTTCCATAAACCCTTCAATAAAAATAGATAAAAACTTTGATAATGAATAAAAATGTCAGAAACTTTAAGGATGAAATATATTTTCGAACGCAGTAAATTTTCTTTTGATACATTACATGATTACCGAGGGCATGTTACAGAGCCCATTTGGACATACTATGTTTTGCTAGAAATTTAAAGACACTTAAACGCTATTAACAAACGGCAATTGTTATATGTGTAAAAGTCTACTGTACGAATTTAGATACATTATAGTTTTTGTGACATTTTTTATCGACCAGGAAAGCTAGCAGATAACAAGCATTTTTTATTATTTTACACCATTTTAAAGAAGAAACATTGGAGTTTGTGTTCCCATGTTTGTAAATTACGTGGCTTAAATAACAAAAATGTCGCCGTGACCGAATCTACAGTCATAGAAAATACTTGACAGGGTGCTATTCTTACTTTGTAATCTGACAAGTGCTAGTGAAAATACAAATAATGAATCACAGAAGGCTATGAACAGTTCTGGTTTATTAGCACTTTTTCGTCGATTAGACTGTTCGAAATGGATTTAGTTCGGACAACTTCCAGAGTAAACTTTTATACAGGCATTTAATCAGAAGGGGCGATTTTATGTTTATATTTTTTTATTAAGTAGGGGGCAATGTAACTTTAAAAAACTTGTATCTTAATATGAACGAAAGTCTAGATAATATTATGCATATTTACAATTTGATTTAAAATAAAGTTACATATTAAAAAATATATATATTTAAAATCTAATTATGCATTTAAGCACAGCAGACCCAGTTATGCAATCCAATACATATTCGATGTAGACTAAATATAAAATTTCAATACAGTCGTACATATACTGCTACTTCAAAACTACTTTTTTTAACCTCAATGCTTCGTTGCAATATATGAATTTCTAAATCTGATAATGTGTTTATTTAACAATATACAAGAAAAGGTATTACTTACAGAAATTTCAAGATCTCCGTGTTTTAAAGTTTATTTTATGTTGGTGAGCTCCGAAAGTTTTGATTACCAAATATCCAAATGTACGGTGCGTTAAACTGCGCATGCAATTTATAATGTGTCGTGTTAGAACTGATACGTGGGCGTGTTTTTGTGCTGGTCCAGTGCATTTTTAGCAGGGTATTGAGCATATGTTTTATCGCACATATTTTAATTTCAGCAAATATCTCGATGTTGAAAATGTTCGAAAGTATAGAATGACATTGTCCCTGTTAAGAATGTCATCCTATTGATGAGAAGTTATGAAAAAAAACACAATGTGTCTTTTGAGTACCGGGTGTACCTTGCATGTAATCGGTTCGAAGACGAATATTATTCCGTTCCATTAACCAAGAATTGTGAGTCAAATGCATACAAAAGTTTTATTTGGAATTTTCTAAATGAACTGTTTACAAGTAAATATGTGTCAGCATTACGAAACTTACCAGCAAATTCATTTGCAATGCCTCCAGGCTAGACAGTAGCTTCAAGATGTCCTCATATGATCTTGAAATATATGTTCGTACAAGTCTAAAAACATTCACACTTCGGTAACACACATATTTTTTTTATAATTTATAATGACAATTATCTGTTTAAGGTAGTAGACCCCTAATGGGCACCAATTCAAATCATTATAGGCTTAAAATTTTATTAATCTGTATCATTTCCTGGATTTAAAAACAAATTTTAAAAGAATTTTACGGAGAAAAAAAAGTTATAGGAATTTGAATAACCCCACCCCCATTTTGGAATTATTTATAAAATGACATCACACAAGAGATAAGAAGATACATGTATTTCATTTATTATTCAAAACTTTGGTACAGATTTGTTATCAGAGTAAGAAGAACTATGTTTTCTTTCAGAAATTACACACCATTTACTATATAATCAACAAGTTTTATAAAACTTTTATGAAATAATCAGACAGTATTACAATTTTCATGTACTTTTTTGGCCATGGTAAATTTTGAACATCAAACATTTTAGGAAAAATCAACATTTTCTAGAAATGGGGCATGAATTTTTGTATATTAAAAATTATCTATAACATTTGGGAACAGCATGTCAAAAATTCACAATGTTTTACCGTCTCTATTTAAAATAATTTGATTTTGAAAATCTCCATCGACGATTTTAGACGTGTCTGCAAGTAATAAAATCTTCAAATAAGCTAATACTAATTCGTAAAAAAATATTTAATTTCTTTTTAGTCTAAAAACAATATAAACATATGAAGAAAAGTGCAAAATAACGAAAACAAAGAAGAAAAAGTAGAACAAAAATTTGGGTTCCAGCTGGATTCGAACCTACGCCCCCAAAAACCTCAAAAGATCTTCAGTCCAATGCTTAACAACCTAGGCTAGCTCATTAAAATTGAAGAGTTTCAAGTGGAGATTTTTATTAGTGGTGTACTACCTTAAAATGATACATTATCACGACATGTTTGTAGAATATATATGTATTAAAGTTGATGAACGAGAATGCACGGGATGTTTTCACGTGTGATATGTACTTTGATCACACGTGTTGACAACTGTCTCTACCGAGGTCCAACTGAAAGGAATACTATAAATTGTAACTGCACCAATGCATCATATTAGTGGCATATTAACTAGAAGCATTTTTGCTATATTATCTTTAACCGTTTGCCAAATTGTAAAATAATACATTCTAGCTCGCCATCTTAGCATGCGCATGTATGTAGGCATGCACATTTTTATCTTTTATGAATATGCTATGCATAAAGCTCCTGTTAGGGTTGAATAACAAATAAACTTCTTCTTCTATGTTCGGAAAATTACGAAAAATCAAGTAATAGAGAAGAATACAAAGAGTCTACATCAGAGTATTTGCAGGTCAATGTACAGTTTATGCTAATAAATATCTATCATCCTTGATGTATGCAAAGGGCACTGATCACCGATAAACCTTCAGCGGTGCCACAACACATTTGTATGCAAAAAAGATATCTTTTATAGATCAAATTCGATAACGCTACTATTATCGGAAAATCCCATTTCAACGTTGTAGGTAAGAAATAGTAATGAGATTTATACCTTTATTTATATATTGGATAAAAAACGGCGCATATTTGAAAAGCCACCATGGCGTAGAGGATAACGAAGGTGTCAATTATGCATTGTCGCCGGAAGACAACGTACAGCCGGAATCCATTTTTTAAAGTTTCGTTATGTTCTTTATATTCCCCTTTTTGGGGGAGAGGGAGGGAGGTAGTGGGCTGTTTTATGACCATTCTACTTGTTATATTTCATCACAACTTATTAACATTCTTTACAGATTTTACAATGTCTGCACATTTACAGGCTTAAGCACATTTTTTTCTGCCATATTTTGATCTACATGGTTTTTATTTTTCAAACTTCTTTTTTTCTACCCTCAAGTATATAGATAGAATTATGAGTTCATGTTACAATAGTTTCCAATAAAAACCCGTACATTTCGTAAATAGTCAATAGACTTACATGGATGCAAAATCTGAAAAATAAAAAATAAAAAAACTTCCGCAGCCAGGACTCGAACTCGTGCTTCCAAGTTTCGACGGCGGCCGATTTATCCACTACGCTACACGTCTTTAGTGATATGACAAGACTCTACTTGCATACATATACCTTTTCAAGCAAAGTATGAAGGGATAATTTACACCAGACTACCCTTTATCCCTTGTTTATGTAAACATGATAATAGTAGAAATATCGAATTTTACCTATACAACAGAACAGGCAAATATTTTATATGACATATATCAATCCAAATCTGTAAAAATACAACTGTACCTTAAAGTCCCAGGATCTCTTTGAATTTACCGATATAGTTACATAAATTTAATGATAGTATTGTGATAGGACCATGTTCTATACACTCTAAAACAATGCTGACATATGCATTTCTTTCGTATTCAAATTACTTCTTCAAGAAAAATGAATTGTCGGAACGTCTGTCTTATTGGACGGTAATTTCCTTCAATAGTATTTGCACCAGAATCGAGCTGTACTCTTCGACAACCATTGGAACCTTTTTCCTACACTTATCAATATAGTGCGATAAAATCAAAGTAAAATCTTCCTAACACTCTTTTCATGTACAATCACTTTTATGTTAAACTTGAATTTTGACAATTTATTTTCAAACTAATGTAAATTAATTAAACACACAATAATCATTATTGTACATAACAGACATTTCCATTGTGGGCACTGGCGCTGGCGTATTACTCAGCTGGGAAAGTCTGATCTAAATATAGATTATTATGATCTTATTTTCGGAAAATCAGCTAGAAGGTCATGTTTTAAAAATAGAAACGGAATTTTCCAAGTCCGTCTATGTTTGGTAAGAAATCAACAAACAGGCGGTGTTCCTCCGCGGTCCTCTCAAATGTTGTCCCTATTAAGATATAGTGCAATTTGATCCGTGTTTAAGAGCCACTTTCATGGCAGATTGTCTTTTGTTTGATGTTCAGTCACTGTATATGATTTCAATCCATATTACAGGTTTCTATGACCAAATCTGAAGTGTCAGCTAAAACGAAGGTTACTTGGGGTATTCTTGCGCTTTTACTGACAGAATACGTTGATAACAGAAGATGTTTCAGTCACTTGACCAGGAATTTCTTGAATCATGGTTACATGCTGGTTTTTTTTTCGC
This sequence comes from Saxidomus purpurata, assembly GCA_022818135.1. NCBI lineage: Eukaryota > Metazoa > Mollusca > Bivalvia > Venerida > Veneridae > Saxidomus > Saxidomus purpurata. The sequence goes on from JAFMSR010000016.1 coordinate 41,463,572, forward strand.
TATTTTTTGTTTAGTATAAAGATAGATCTTCAAAATAAGGGTAGCCGTACAAGACATGAAAGACTGAAAAACCTGACAAAATGACACTGTATTTAAGCGATTTTATATGGAAAATATAAACCTACCATGCAGGTTTTCTTATATTTAAATGCCAACACCAAACACCAGCTAGTACCGGAATATCTGACTGAGTTATTAAACTTTTCGAACAAAACACATTATAGAATCCGTTCATCGCATGAAGACATCACAAACCTATAATAAATTATATGAAAAATTCATTCAGTTACATCAGCATTGATATTTGGAATAAAATACCTCTTGAAATCAGAAATATTTCTTCAATATCATCTTTCAAATACAAAAACAAGAACTTCCTTTTACAAAAAACAGCAGCAATCATCTAGCATTTCAAGAATAAAAAATCCATATGTGCTACGTTTAGATAAATTATGTGTTCTGTATGATTGATAATTATAATTGCACTTATCGGTGTAATGACGAGTGTTTGTCGGGATTGAATGTATTTTTGCATAAATGTATAATCATGTTGTTTCAATTACTATTTTCTTTGCCTCTTTTCTAAAAGGCCACATTGTAAATAAGTTTTGTATGTTTTGAGCATTGCTTTATGTGTAAACCTTCTTTAAATAAAGATATTATTATTATAATTATTATTATTATTATTATTATTATTATAAACCTTTAGCCATTGATCTGATGTAAGGTCAGGATAAAATACCAATGATAACAGTAAGCACTGGGATTTATTTCAAAACATTATTCTTAAAGCTTCCAAAATGTATATCATATGTGAACGACAAGTACACTCAGTACGTACAGTATAAAAACGAAACTTGAAAGTAAATGTATAAAATGACGAAACAGTTTTAAATAATTTTACCTAAAAATTTAATGAATTAAAGTGGAATTATGCGCAATGTTTTCAAGTAAAAATCCAGCTGAAATAGGTGTATGTACAAAAGGGTAGAGGAAATAATAGCTTTTAATGCAATACACCAAACTCTTCCTACTACCAGTAAGAAATGATAACTTTCCAAATATTACTTTTCCTATTTTACTGGGAGAGTTTAAAAAAACAGCTGCATGCAGGAGTTGCTTCCCTTCCACTGCGAAATCTCTACCACCACCACCACCAACAACAACAACAACAACAACACAAGGGAGATAACTGCGAAGAACGGAAATATTATTTCATTAGTCCGATTGTTTTATTCATAAGCACCATCATCAACTACTGGTGCGGCATTATCACTAATTTAACACATTTAAATGCGCAGCAACCGAACATTGCTTTTATAAAACTGTCGCCAAAAATACACATTGTGCAGTAAGAGACGCATAATGTCACTTTAAACTTGGTTTTTTCCAGATAAGTGTGAGCTATTGAACTGCTTAAATATCTCGTTTTTGCAAACAGACATATTTAGAAATCACCTTCCATTTGTTTTTCAATACTTCGATTTTTTTGCAATGTCATTGTCTAATATGTACTTTTTGATTTCAAAAGCAAAGTTAGGAATGTTTTTGGCACAAATAAAGGTCATTTCTGTCATTAAGACATCTTTCTTGATAAAATGAGAGCTAATTGGAAATGTGATCCTGGGACTTTAACAGAAACAAGAAATATCTTTAAACAAGATGGTCGGCGCGATTTTGAGTATATGAAATACCGGTATATTTGTAGCTAGATTTCATAGTAAAAATTCCAAGTTGTCAATTTTCATCTTTAGGCAGTAAGAAGGCGCTAAATGTCACTGGGTTGAAATATGTGCACCCAGGTCGAGAAAATACCCCGAGTCCCTTCGCTTTTAGGTCGTATGATTGTGATTAGGGTGAGTCAGTACCTTTCGTCTTGTCACGTTTTTGTGATACTTGACCGATTTTCTTTGTGTATATATAGGTGTATCATTGGTTTTCGCGAGTAAGCATTGAAATATATTCGCATAATTGACTTTCGCCTGTATTTTAGTTCACTCTGAGCACGTAGTGACCCCTCCAATCACTGGCCATCAATCGTGCGTCTGCCATCCGTCCGTCTGTCAAATAGTTCATACCACTTATCTCATCTTCTATTTACTAAATGATAAATTTTTTTCAAACTTTACAGAGATGTTTTAGGTGGTTTTTGGCCTGGGGTTGTAAGCCCTTATGCCATAGCTAGCATACCACATTTCAAAAACCGTAGAAAATTTTACTGTGAAATGTGCTGATAACAACTGTAAATCTGCGCTACGAGAAAGTAGTTCAAGATAGGCCATATCAAATTGCTGCTTCAGTGTATCATACGACAAGATCGTTATTTTATTGAAAACCTTCTCATTTCTGAACGATTACATTTATATTCACCTAAAAATAAATTTAGTTTTAAACAAGAACTACCTTTAAAAAAGAGCTACATCATGAAATTACGGTGCACTATTAATGGGAAACGATTTTTGAAGTAAATAATATTTTTATACCGCAGAACTAATGTGTCTAAAATAAGTATTACAAGTTATGTCTTTGTCTACACATACTGGTCTGTAGGATCATATTTCCCTACTATGTGTAGAATAAGATCTCATTGAAATAAAAATTGGACAACTGATCCATCATATTGTAATTCACGTATCAAACGCGTGTTCAGGTAAAGCATACAATGCAGAATCGGCTAACTTGTGAACTATGTGTTTATATAATAATATAATATACTAAAGGATGTGGATTTTGTGATGCAAACATCTGCATCATCTTTGCTTTAAAAACTTTTTTATCAAATATTTGAAGCATGACATGGTATTAAATGTCATATATTATTTGATAATAGCACCATTTGTGAGCAGAATAACATCATTATCTAAACGTTCTTATTTGTGCAAAAACACCTAAAATTTAAGAGATTGTTTGCCATCCGAGTTAGCACATTACCTCTGATCTTCGTATCTGATAACAAGTCATCTTTCTTTTAAAATCACCGTACACCATGAACTACAATAAAACTTCACTTATCATGGTTCAAATTCGTTTTAAATGCGTTTAAAAAGGAAACAGGATAGTTGTAATATATATCCTAAAAATGTACAATAATATGCTTTTTAATACGTACAACACTTTATGGCCAATTTAGCATTCTGTATTAAATCCGATTTTATACTCATCTAAAGAGTTGACTATTGTAATTTTTACAAGGATGCATACTGAAATTCAATAGATGAAAAAAAATAATTGATTACATCTCAAAAAGAAGGAAAATGCATTATTATATTGCTGCAAGTCAACAAAAATATGACCATACAGTAAACTCTGTATATTACAAACCCCTTGGGACCGTTTAAATTTGTTCTTTATACCCGGAGTTTGTTATATCCATATAGCATTTTCATATAAAATAAAGAAGGGAAAACATCGGGTCCAGAAAATTTGTTACTTATATCTGGAATTTCGCTATATCCGGAGTCGTTATATACGGAGTCTTCATATGATAAGTTGTCTCCAAGAAATATTCCTACCTACAATTCAAAATCAAATTCAAATAGTTTATTGCATAACATTGCTTTACACAATTTGTAGCAAATAATAGATACTTGTACAAAGTGAGAGCATCTTATAAATTATCAAAAGGAGCTTATATTGAACATAAATATTAGAATGTTACAATTCAACAGTATATTATATTGACTTTTTTACAATGGTATTATCGTTTAAGGAAAATTTGGATGAGAACAGTACGTATAGGTTATAGGTCTATATTACAAGATAAGCAAATTTATTGAGAGGGAGCGACAGCGAACCAAAGCGATCAGTTTGTTTATTCCTGTAATGGACGAATTACCGGCTAACAGTTTATCCCATCTATAGACAATATTTGTATTGAAATATATAGAGATTTGTCAAAGTTTCACTTATTGGAAAAACAAGTGAAATACATTTTGTAATTATTGTCACATTCGCGATATTGAGTCAATATGGAAAATACAACTACCTTTTTTAAATGAAATGAGGGCATTTGACTGGATCGGAAAGTAGGGCAAACTGTAAAGTAAATGAACTATTAACTATTTATGGTACAGAAATTTACTCAGTGCGTTGCTTGAAAGGGAAGTATAATGTATTCAGCAACATAACATAAAATTTTTAAAGAGGTTGATGACATTAGACTTTCAAACTTTTTTTAAGGTTGGCCATCTGCAAAAACAAGTTTCAAATAGTATGAATGTAGATTTCTTAAACTGGGACAAACTAACAAAAAGTGATATTCAGTTTCCACGGTTTGCATGTTACATGACCTACACAGCCTGTTTTCTTTTATTGTTGTATCTACCTTGCTTCACGTTCAATTTATGGCAAGATATTCGGAATTGAGTCAATTCTCTAATACATTTAAGAGCTAATTGTAGATCCAGGTAACTTTCAATCATATTAAAAACGCAATACAAATCTAGACGTGGAGAATTATTGATTGTAGAAAACCAAGATTGAATATATTATGTGTTTAATGACTCATACGGTGTATCAATAATAAACTGATTCATCCAAATATCTGTGAATCCGCTTTCTACTAGGATATATTTAATACTAGAAGCCCATTTTTTCCGTTTTATGTCCTATCGGCGTCGGCATCGGCGTCGGCTTTCAATAACAGATACACTTGCTTAACAAGTGATGATTCCTCTTCTTGGATAGCTTCCAACCAGTATTTTAACATCTTTAATTTCCTGATAACCGAAAATGGTAGCCGAGCGAGTTCACCATTCATTGCCGAAAGGTTAATTGATTTCTTGAGTTCGTCTTGAAATCGTGTATGCACTAACTCTATATATTTTGCAGGGTTCATACCCCTGATCTCAGAGCAAAGATTTAGTATTGATCCCACTGTTGTATCAAAGAGTTTTAGCTTTTGTGATATGGATAGTTCTACGTTATTCAAAACTTGGAAAAGGTTATGTAATGCGAACGAGGCCGGTTGTGCTAAGCATTTTTAATTTCGGGATCAATTTCCACTTGCCTAGATACTTGAAAGCATTGACGACCTCAGTTCCCGTATATCATAAATAAAGAAACGTTTGTGTGCATGTCTACCCTATTCCAGCATGGCGTCTTACTGACATAGACTGTATGTTTTTATGAACTTACTACTTATGTTTTCATTCAAAGGTCTAAGCCAAAGGAATGATATAATGCTATATTCCAAATATTTAAGTACCGGTCATAGTGGTTTTAGACAAAAAAATGTTTTTAAAATGTTTTCCCCATATAAGCCCATGTATAGTCAAGTGATACCCGGGCGGGGTCAATTTTAACCCGGTGTCCGAATTCGAACAATGTGGTCCAATAGGTAATGTAATGTTTTGTATCTCTCTCTCTCTCTCTCTCTCTCTCTCTCTCTCTCTCTCTCTCTCTCTCTCTAGGTAGCTGTATCTCTCTAAATATCTCTCTATCTAGAAACTATACAAAATAATAGATTTGTACTCACTTACATTAGGGCAAGGTCACATATTTTAAATAAATATGTCACCTTAAAGGAGCCTTGATACTATAGCAGCAGTAACTAAACAAAATAGATAGAATTTTAATTCCTTTACACATAGAAGGCCAAGATCACGCCCAATTTGAAATACAAGAAAAAAAGGGAATGGAAGACAGACGCTCCAATAAGACTAACAACATGACACACATACAGCTCTTTATCCCATTAAGACTTTTTTCAAAAATAAAACCTTTGATAGTATATCTCCAGAAACAAAACTTAAAAGATAGAATTCTATTTCCGGTTTACTGATATAAGAGCCTTTACCTTCAAAAGCTGATAGTAAAACGGCAGAAACTAAAGAAAATAGATAGAATTCTAAAGTCAAGGCCACGCCAAACATTATACTTTTTTACATGTTAAACTTTGATACATGTAGTATATTGGCAGAAACCAAACATAAAATATAGAAATCTGATTCTAGCTTACTAATAGAAAGTCAAGGTCATGTCGTTCAAATTAATATGAATTTCTGTAAAGATAACATCACCCAAAAAACAGGGGGGGGCGGGGGGCCGGCAGAAACTAAACTAATTGTCAGGTATTCATCAGCAGAGGCCACCCACAAAAAAGGAAAAATTAAAATATAAAAGAATTGTCAGTATCAGCAGTAACTGAACAAGATAGATACAATTTTGTTTAAAGTAAAGGTCAAAGTTCAAATGACTTTCTAAAAATAAGTTAAGTTCAAGGTTAACAGGTCTTTTTAAAGGTAAGTATATAGATAAATAGCACAGTTAATTTAGTTAATTAAATCATTATTTGCAATAAAGCCATATCAAGTCATATTTAGTTAAAATTGATTACATATATATTGCCATTTTACGGCGATTGTAAATAATGGATGCCGTTAAACCTTAGGACTATATATGAAAGAAAAACTGTTCTTGGTAACTTTATGCATCAGTTATGATATGAAAACATGCCAGTATCCTCAGACTCTGAATTAAGCTTTTCTGCATAATTATATAAAACACAAAATTACCGAACAGGTCACATACCACTAGCTCATGAAGCACCCAGAAGTGCTTCACTAAAGCAACACATTACACACAGATACATACACTCAAAACTGAATCATGGTCTGAAACAAACGGCATAAAGGAAATAGGGCACCGCCTTGAACGGTCAAGCAAAACACTTCTTGATGGAAGATTTGGCAAGTTCAATGACAGGACAGTGTAGTAACCCTGCTAGGGGAATCTCAACGCAATGGAAAAAAAGGCATGGTATGTAAAAGACAAAGCTCGTTTTAGGTATAGCAAACCTTGGAACAAAAGCGTATGTCCTCTGTTTGCAAGCAACACCAAATATTTGATCGCATTACATCTTGTGCTTCACTGCCTCGATAAACAAATGAATCATGGCCTAAACAAATATCTGTGGTTGTTTGATTCAATAACTAAATGTGATTTTGGGTATGGTATGTAATGTGAGGTCTGGGTCGGCGTGACTGCTCGGTATGCAGTGAGCGTTGCACGTGCGCTAAGGATTCTTTTAAACTGCAATTAATTCCTCGCAAGGGAATTTGCCGGGTAGCCTTGATGTTGTGAGCTTTGCATTGCATATTATACTCAATTTTGATCACTCTACAAACAAAAAAGTAGGTTAGAAATAGCTTAGCAGTAGTTGTAGATAGTAGTATTATAGGGTAGTTAGTTTTTAAGTAACGTATATATTTAGGTTTAGAACGGTATAATTCAAGGTACTTTAAACATTTAGATACGGTGTCATAGTAGATTTTTTATACATTTTGTTTGCCTAGACGGGTTGTTGGGATATCTGAATACCGCTTCTCTGTGTGGTTGTCATTCATCTCATACAGTGCTACTTGATGCCACACTGCCATGGATACAGCGGCTAAAGGTACTTAAAAGTACCGTATAGCAATGAAACAAACAAAATATTTCAAATTTATTGCTTTCTGAATATCCATTCCTATTGAGATATAAGATTGATACTGTGAAGAACATATTTTGGAAGGATGTTTTCCAGGGGTATATGAACTTGAATACACAACATCCAAACATTGGACAGAATTTTGTTCTTTACCGGTATGGCGTTATTATAAATTTAGAATTGGTTGGAAAAGCTTTTACTTCCCAAGGTTTCATAGAAAAGGAGTGATACTTGTAAATAAACAGAAATGGAAATTGTTATACTTTTAATGAGTTTATAAATATATTTGATATACAAACAAACTTCCTAGAATATCAAAACATCATAGTCTATTAGAGATTTTAAAAATAAATTGAGATTTCCACACTATGCCATAGAGGTAAACTATCCTTATAGGATAGTATGTAACCACGTAAAATTTAAGTTATAAGCAGCAGGAGAAAAGGTTGTAGGTGTATTTATGACTAAATTATGCAAAACTCAAACGCTTCACCATCTTCAACTAGGAAATGGAACACAATACTGAATTTAAACACTACTTTCAACTGGGAATACACATACGAAACTCCATTTACTGTGACAAATGATCCTCAATTACAATTAATGGTTCCAGTTCAAAATAAATCACAGAATCATAGTCACAAATTATTTGTTGTAAAAGATGGGGATGAGGGATGATAGTAGATGTACATTTTGTCATACACAAGCAGAAATAATTCAGCATTTATTTGTTGACTGTCGAATATCAAGTATTTTTTGGGGAGAAGTCAAGAGATGGATAAATAATAAATGTCCAAATGTAGATACAAACTGGTCAATGATAGACATTTTATGAGGTAATCAAAACCTTTTGCCAGCTACTGTGTCTGTAATTTTAGCTGTTTAATACCATTTGTATCTATGTAAAATGAAAACAACAGTTCCTAGATCACAAACTTTTATCAACCAAAGTCAACTTCTATAAGGGCAGAAATGTTTAACGCAAAGACACTTAAAGTTATTAATTCCTTTTACAAGATTTGGAATGAGTTAATAGCGTTGCTTTGGAACGATGAGTGAGGTGTGGGGATGGGTCTTGTGTCACAAATACTGCACTGCTGTCTTTGTTGATTTCACTTTATCTTATATTTTTTCTTTCTGGCTCTTTTAAGTGTACTGTACTATAGTAACAAAAGCTATTTAGCAGTCTGCTACATTGCTGTCTCTTATTGGCTTTGTATCTTTTGCGTTTTTCTTTTTTCATTTTTTTGTTTGTTTGCATATAAATTATGGAGAGGTTTTAAACTAAGATGGATAACCATGGTAATGTAGCAAATATTCTTGAGGGAGTTGCTTCCCTTGATATATATATATCACACCACCAAAACACTTTTACAGGTTTGCTCCCTTTGATAAATACTGGTTTATATAGTTTCAAGTCACTATGCTACTAAAAATATGAAAGTAATTCTAGACATAATGCCATGCAATATAAACATACAACTATATCACAGAGACTTTTGTTTCCTACATCTTTCACCTCACTTATTTGTTGCGCGGGCAAGGCTAAAAGGTCAAATTCAAACAATATATATTATATATATATATATATATATATATATATATATATATATATAAAAGTAGGAAGATTATAAGATATAACTGCCACATGTTTAAAAATTTGGTGGGAAGGGTTTTTTAAAAATAATGACTTTTACTCATATGAAGTATTAAAAAAACAAAAATAATATAAGGAATCCACTACCAAAAACGCAGCCTCCCAAAACGAACCCCACGCACCCAGGCCCCCCCCCCCCCCCCCCCCCCCCCCCCACACACCCCCCACACAAAAAAGTTTTTTCACACCTTTTTACATGATATTGTAAGAAACATACACCATTTACAAACTAAAAGGGGTTACCCTGCTGAGGCCTCAAAAGAAAAAAAAAGAAGTTATGGTGAACATTTTTTGAGTATGTAACATATTGTGTGAACACAACGACCGAAATTAACGCGTATGAGCGGTTTTAATTATGTTTAAATACGCGGGGTAATTTTCAAAAGCTGAACATCCGGCCATCAGAGTGATATACCCTTTTGTATAACACTCTCAAATTATTCTTTCCTTGTTTGAAGCGAAATAGAGGCAGTGTTAGAATTTATTTATCTATCATCAGTTTAAGTTAATTGAACACGTTATAATATAATCTGATAGATATAGGGAGTGTCCTTTTAATGTGTTTCAGTTTATCATACATACATATAGTTTTTACTTCTTTAAATTAAAGGCGATTCCCCCGGGGGGGGGGAAAAAAGGCCCGACCGGCTTGGTTGGGGTTTAATAAATTAAATGTTTTGACGTATTTGTTCAATAATTTGTAATTACAGTGATTAATTAATAAGAAAAGCTAGTCGACAATACTAATCATTTTGTATTTACAGGGCACATATAAAAGATGATAGCCGTCTGAAAGCAGTTAAAACGCAATATTTCCTACGGTATAAATGTTGATTTTTATTACAGGTAAATTAACGTACTTGTATGTTATTGGTATAATAATTGCTGCCATTTGCAATTTGGTTACATGAATATAATTGTAATCTGAATATTTATCTCAATGCAAGCAAGGAAACAAGGAAGGTGTTGAGGCTGAATATAGAATGCTTAATATCAAAACGATTTCCAAACGCTTAATTGCTCTGTCTGTTTTCATTGCATAATCAGACAAACAATTCATAATTTGCGAGTGTTTTTTTTTTCGTAATTTGGTAACATGCGATTGAAATTCGGGAAAAGGACGTATAGGATCAAGCGTATTAGTGTGGGGTTGTTATACAAATGTTATGCAGCAAATTTCTTTAAACATTTAATAATACTTTCTTTTGCTTTTTTGTTGTTGTATAGTTACATATTTATTTTGATCAGCTTTCTGTTAATGTCTGTGATTTCTCACAGGAAGAAAAATATTATTTTCTTTTTAATATTCTCACCTACATCAGGATCTATCAGATTGAATTGTATGTAACACCAAAACCATATATGTTTATAGATTGGCATCATAATAGCCTTTATTCAGGTGTCGTAGGTGTCAAATGTCCTTAACTTATTTTAGCTTTAAGAGTAATTATGCTCAAAAAAAAACAGGGAAGCCACGTACCAAAAATGCGAAAAATCAAGTCATCAAGATGCTGTCGTTTACGGACCAATCATTTTACATATCTTTTTAACCAATTATATGTTATCTTTATAATCTTCATATAGTTAGGTTTGACCAGCTGCACAAATTCAATGCATTGACAAATACACCCGCATTGTGCAAACTATAATGAAACAGGATTTGGAAAACCACAGTTATGTTATGACATAATTAATGGCCTTGACGTGTGCCCACACGTTTGCAACGTTTGATGAAATAACTATCGTTTAAAATTTATTATTAATTATGTAGTATGTAGGCGATGATATTAATATTACATTATATAATGGTGTCTGCTAACTTATGCATGTTGTATTGGATGGAATTGTTATCACTTCTGATATTTACATATAAAGTAGATTCAATTATGCATAAGATGAATATTAAAAGCAAAGAATATGTTAGGCATTAGGTATTAAATTCTTTCACCCTGGCAAACGGCGTCACTAGGTGTACACTACAATCACAAACCTATAACAGAACATATAGCTACAAGGTCGCTGTTGATACCAAGATTTCTACATCCGTGAAGACCTTGTTTGGGATTTGACCATGGCAAAAGCCGACATTAAAATGTACATGACATTGTTTATTATATTAGAAATAGGTAACAATGAAATGTGTTTTCTACTGTTCGAACAATGTTTTGACAATGACCACAACAATAAGATAATCATGGTCAGGGTTGAAGGTCTCTTTTGGCTATGGATAGATGAAAATTTATTCAATTCAAGCGAAAATGTTACCTTCTTTATAATAGTCAGGTCTAGTATTGTATTGATGATACTTAAAGTTTATGCTTTCCATCTTTCTGTACCGTAGCTGTTTTGAGTGCTGAGTTTGGTGGTGTTTTAGGAATGCGTATATGTTTTATCTTTTAAATAGAGGCAGATAAGGCCTCAGTCAAACAGGCCGCGTGCCTGCCCCTTGAAGTGCTAAAATGTCAGACAATTAGAACTGATGGCTCTCTAACTGAAACAGCTCTTATTGGACCATCAGCAAACATAATCAAATTCCATACGGCAAAGGATAAACAAAAGAAATATCCAGTCATTCAGACCGCTCAAGAAATTCTAGATGTGATGGCCTAGAATTGACTAAACATGCCCTAGTTTAATAAGAATCCAAGTTGAAATCAACAAGAACTATCCTATAATCATCAACATCGCTCTTTCATTGTTGAATTTCCACCGTTGAGGAGCAGGTATTATGATTTTATGAGATACCACATACGTTTAGGGTGTATTGGATGACAGATCGAAAAAATGTAACTTGTGAAGCATAAAAAAACAATATCAGAATTCATGATACCCGTTTTAGTCCCCATGCTCTGATGCTCCGTTTGTATTACCTGGTAAAACTATGAAACAGTCATTATTATGTGACTGTACATTTTGCAACACTGGAAATTGGTCGTATTCCTATGACCATTGGGCATCGTGGAAATTAATATTCCAAGTGGAAGGTCAAGCCCATATATGAGCTTGTAACCTGCTCAGGATCATGCCAAATTCAATTTCGTATAAATTACTCCACGCTACAATAAATGAAAACCTTAATTTTCTTAAGTACGGTGCAAATCTCTTCTCATTAAAGACAAATGAAACTCCTTCATCCCCCAAAAAAAAAAAAAAACAACAACCGCAGGTGGTCTAATTTCTTAATTGTTTATTTTAATCCTCTCAGATTAGGTCTAGCTGTGTGTCAGTAGACTTGATATGTAGTATAATAGTAGGACCATAAGTTTTATTGATTTGTACAGATAATTGATTTATAACAGTTTTATGTAATTATGAGATTTTACTTTTATTGCAGGATATGAAAAATACTTTTAAAAAACTGTAGTATAACTGTGATTTAAAGTTATATTGAGGATGTTAATATGCTCAAGTTGTTACTTTTACAGCAAACCCATTATCCCTTTGTTTCAAAAAATGAATGTCACAGTTGAAACATCTTATTTGGTTCCAAGAGTAGGTTAAAATCAGATCCTAATCTCAAGGTCACTTGTAATGGTGTACCTATTAATCCTGCTTCTGCTGTCAAATATTTAGGTGCTACCCTTGATCAAAATCTGTCATTTGATTCAATGGCTCGTTCAGTACTCCAAAAGGCTAATTCAAGGTTAAAGTTTTTATATCGCAAACGAGAATACCTCACTCAACATACTAAAACATTACTGGTCATGTCCCTGATTCAGTGCCATTTTGACTATGCCTGTTCTATTTGGTACAATGGTCTGACACAAGTTTTAAAAAATAAGTTACAAGTAACTCAGAACAAGTTAATGAGGTTTGTACTGGATTTAAACTGTAGAAGTCATATAGATGCAGAACATTTCAGAAAACTCAATTGGCTACCTGTTAAAGAACGTGTAGAACAGAATATTCTATGTCATGTTTGTGTTCAAGATCAAAAATGGTTTAGCCCCAGTTTACATGGTGACCATCTTGTGTCCCAAGATAATGTTCATAATTATAGCACAAGACTTAGTAATAAAGGTGCCTTTGCTATTCCTAAGGTAAAGAGTTGGGGGGTTTTTTTTTTTTTTTTTTTTTTTTTTTTTTTTTTTTTTTTTTTTTTTTTTTTTTTTTTTTTTTTTTTTTTTTTTTTTTTTTTTTTTTTTTTTTTTTTTTTTTTTTTTTTTTTTTTTTTTTTTTTTTTTTTTTTTTTTTTTTTTTTTTTTTTTTTTTTTTTTTTTTTTTTTTTTTTTTTTTTTTTTTTTTTTTTTTTTTTTTTGTTTTTTTTGGGGTTTTTTTTTGGGGGGTTTTTTTTTTTTTTTGGGTTTTTTTTTTTTTTTTTTTTTTTTTTTTAGGTCCAAATCCTTTTGCTTTACGGGTTGCACTTTGTGGAACAGATTACCTCATAAGGTCACAAAATCACTAAACTCTCTGCTTTTAAGGTTGATGTTAAAAAACATTTCTTAGATAATTGGAAGTAGTTTTTAATTTTTTATTGAATTTAGTTGTGTATAACATGTATAATTTTGGTATGGTTCATATAGTTAAATGTTTCTTAGATCTTCCACTTTCGTTTTGTTTAAATGCATTTACATAGCTTGTTACATAAATAAGATATATAGGCATTTTTAATTGTCAGTCAACACTGTGATATTTTCATGTGATATAATTACTGTGTCACAGAAATGAAATGTGATAATTACATTAAATTAAATTATTATTTCTGTGATAAGATTCAAGTAAAATATGTGATAAATATAAATGTTAAGCGATTTGTGATATTTAAATTATGTGATATTATGTGATATTCTGTGATACTGATTACTGTACGTTGATTCATTGCCTCTCTCTGTCACGCCACCAACAAAAAGGGACCACAATGGAAATAAGAGTTTACTTTTTGTGCTATCCGTGGTGTCGGTGTGCATGCCATGGTTATTATGTTCATGTTGTGATATTGTTTTATTGCATTCATGTTTGTTTTAGCCATGTATGTACTCCATACCAAAATAAATCTTATCTTATCTTATCTTAAACATAAAAGAAACTTATTCTTTTAAATAACTGCAGAATAACTGTGATTTCATAGCAATGTTTTATACACTGAAATTATTACTCTAACAGCAAACCCATTATCTCATCTTTTAACGAATATGTCCGTTTCAGAACCAAACTTGGCCCATGGTTAAGGTCACGCAGGTAATAAACGATGGTGAAAGGAAGAGAATTCACGAGCACAATCATTACTACATGAGAACGGAAACAGAGTGGATTTGAATAATAAAGAACATTGGCCAAAACAGCAAAAAAATGTCTGTAGGATATGAAGAACTGGAGACACATAAACAATGTGGCTGAGTATAATGTATTGGTGCAGGTGCTTACACAAAATATATATGTAGATATTCATCAATCTTTCATGTACGCTCGCTAAAGTCTATGTTTATCCATGTTCTTTGCTAATTTCACTGTCTTTATACAAATAACTTTGCTTTTGATATACATTGTACATTAAAACAAAAATGCTAATTAATCCAATCATACAAGGAAATTTCTACAGTAGTAGTTGAACTGCGATTATTCTCCCAAACTTAAAATTACAAAACTTCCTGGATAAGTTAAAGGGACATACCCTACAACTGATGCCAAACAAATAACCTCCAACATATAAATAATATAATCTTTGGAAGTATTGTAACATTACATAAACGTTTCAGCTCTGCATTCCAGTCATTATAGATAAAATCAGCGGTTGAAAATAATTATGCTGCAGTACCTTAAACTATTCAATAATCTATGTAACGTTATGTTATACAATTAACGGGTGGATGCGATTTATTACAGAAAGCCTCTATATTGATTGATTGTGCTAAAATGGGGCATTTTTCGATAGATGTTCTTCTTTAAAAATGTATTTATTTATTATTTTGCTTTCATTGAGCACATATTTTATGTTTCGAGAAAAAAAATCTGCTAGATGTAAGAAGTGCCCCTTTAAGCAAATGTTAAGTAATGTATTTCAATATAAAGCACTAAATATGTTTTCAACATCAAATATATTCATCAACATTCAAATAATCATATTAATAAACGGTGTCTTTTTCTCTTTTCTTCGCGATGGAAATAAAGTACTAAGCTGTTTTATAAAATGTATTTGGTAATATTTGTGTACTGGAATACAGTCCTGTATGATTTCGTTTTTCAAATACATAAGATATATAACATTCGAAATATAGTATTTGCGGTGCATACTGTACATTTTTATTAATCGATCGTCAGCTAAAAGTCGAACTTGCAGGTATTCATTTTCCAGTGCGTACTTGTTTATACAATTTCAAAGCTGGTTGGCAGGTACAACGGCATTGTCTGTTTTTAGTCATTAAAGCGCACCGATTTGCCCCTTTACAAGCAACTTTTCTTCTCCAGTCTTCAGAAGCACAAACTTTTCTTTTGAAACATTCCATTTGCGCCGCACACGTAGAAAACAAAAGTAGCAAGATAATTACCAGCTTTAGCTCCATGTCGTAGTCCCTAAGACAAAACAGAGAAAACAAAAACATATGGTTATTTTTAAAGTGAATAATTATAAATCAATACTGTGTTTGGTGTCACGTTACATGTAGTGTCTACTAGTTTAATCTTCTTAGCAGTGTTTAGCTAATTACTAATGGATACTATAATTCTTTGATGACTATTTCTCTGACTCGGTTGATTTGTAAAAACATAACTGAAATATTAATCGGAATAGTTGTCGGAAAATGTTTTATAGTATGATAATATAAACGTTACTATTTAAAGTAACACAATTGTACAGTATTATGGTGATTATCTGTGTAGTCAGGTCTGGCCCGCGCGCGAGGGACACATGACGTCAACGGCTTCTAATGAAGTCATGAAAGTGTGATTAAAATGGCCGCCATCGAGAAATTAATTGAATCTCTATCATAAAGGATCATTAAAAGACAAAGTTATAGAAAATACATTTTAAATAATGAGTGTTACAATATACTAATGACTGTTTCGAAAGTAAAGATATCATCGACGACGCTGGACGATAAAAACTTTAAGGAATGTCTATGGAGTTAGGATAAACACCAACTACAAATCATTATAACTGATTGAACGAGATATGCCAATTACCGGTTTTTAGCTCACCTGGCTACGCCAGGGTGAGCTTTTCTGATCGATGATTGTCTGTCGTCCGTCAACATTTTGATTCAAATGACATCTCCTCTGAAACCTCTAGGCCAATGTTGATAAAACTATGCAGGAATGTTCCTTGCATGAAGCTCTACCAAAATTGTTCAAAGAATTCCATTCCATGCAGAACTCTGGTTGCTATGGCAAAAAATAGGAAAAACTTAAAAAATCTTCTCCTCTGAAACCACAAGGCCTAGAGCTTAGATATTTGGCATGAAGCATTGTATAGTGGACCTCTACCAAGATTGTTCAAATTATGACCCCCGGGTTAAAATTGACCCCGTGCGGGTGAGCCCTTAGTTTTTGCATAGGCATATATAGGAAAAACTTTAAAGATCGTCTTCTCTGAAACCACAAGGCCTAGAGCTAAAATATTTGGCATGTAGCATTGTCTAGTGGACCTCTACCAAGATTGTTCAAATTATGACCCTCGGGTCAAAATTGACCCCGCTGGGGTGGTCACTTAGTTTTGCATAGGCTTATATAGGAAAATCTTCTTCTCTGAAACCACAAGGCCTAGAGCTTAGATATTTAGCATGTAGCATTAGCTAGTAGACCTCTACCAAGACTGTTCAAATTATGACCCCCGGATCAAAATTGACCCCGCACGATATAGGGCCATCTTGGCCCTCTTGTTTAAGTAACAGTAACTCTTGATCATTTTATTGACCGTCATATCAGATAAGAAAAATCGGGTCGTACCGGTTATTTCCCTCGCGAGAAGACGGTAAACCTAATAAGTACAATAACTAATAAACGATAGACGTTAATTCACACCTGAGCAGGGCCGGGATGCACAATTGGCCCGTCAGTCGCATAAAAGTATTCGGGCTTCATTGTGCTACTTTCTGCCCGAGTATAACGTCCCTGAATCAATTAAATCGCTATCATAAAAAACAAAGTTATAGAAAATACATTTTAAATAATGAGTATTACAAGATACTAATGACTAGTGAGATACACATGAGTTTATCGAAAGTAAAGATATCATCGACGATGCGGGACGATAAAAACTTTAAGGAATGTCTATGGAGTGAGGATAAACACCAACTACAAATCAGTATAACTCATTGCACGAGATATGCGTATTACTGAAGAAAACAGAATAAAACGTGCTGGTATGTTTGATAGACGTTAATTCACAAGTGAGCATGGCCGAGATGCATAATCAGCCCTTAGTCGCATAATAGCATTCGCGCTTTTAAAAGCCCTTGCGTCATTGTGCTCCTTGCTGTCCGATTATAACGTTCCTGCCCGGCCCAGCTCAGCCGTGTGGTATTCTCTCTAAAGCCGTGCCATATCGCCACTTTATGGCACTTTTTATGTTGGGGCATTATCTTGAATTTTATTATGCAACTGCCATGACGACAACCCGATAATGCCTGTCTGATATTTTTTGATATTGCGACGTCTGATATCACAGGACAGTGTTATTATGACACTGTCCTGATATCACATTTTAGGCCCCGCCCACTTTAAACATTTTGTAAGTTTTATGAAGTAAAATATAGGCTATTGTGGATTTCTAACTCACAACACATTAAATTAAATTTTCAGTAGCTACTTCAGGCCAGAGGGGTGCATTTCATTAAAATTTGTAGGAATACAAGCAAACAGCACATCACATAAAATCGAAAAATGACTGTAAAATTTATATGTTTGAATTAAACATAGTGTTGCGGGGATTCATTTTCTTAGTTAGATCATTATCTACCCATCTATAGCAATTTTGAAGCAAAATTCGAGAAAAAAGTTGATTTTATTTTTTTCACCCCCTTCCTATTTTCACAGTAATTTCTTATTACTTGTATGATATTAGCTGAAACGCTATAAACCGCCTATTAAAGGTGTACAAATGCCTTTTTATGTACATTTTAATGTTCAACATTTCCTTTGAAGCATATATATAGCATTAACACTTCTGGATTTGCAACGCTGATTCAAACCGTTGATGACGTCATAAATATAGCGCTATATCACTTAATTTACTTCTTTGTTTTTAATTGTGAAAAGGGAAAATTGAAGTCAGCTGCATAATAAAAGAATACAAGGTTACAGTCTTTTGACAACAGTTGATATCGGACTCGGATGAATATCGGCGGGAAATCCTCGGCAAGCCTCGACTTTCCTCTGCCGAAATCATCCTCGTCCGATATCAGCTGTTATCAAAAGACAGTAACCTTGTATTCTCTATTTATTGAACTGAGCCGTCGTGAGAGAAGACTAAAATTTCTGATGCACAAATACCCAGCCTAAGAGATTCTGAGTAAACATTATCGAGGGCATAGTGCCTATTCTCGTGCCTTTATATGCAAAAGCCGTGACGCTTTAGGAGAACTCGACCTTTGAGATAAAGTAACATATTTAAATATATATTTAAGATATAATTATGCATTTAAGCACAGCAGATCCAGTTATGCAATCCAATACAGATTCGATGTAGACTAAATATAAAATTTCAATACAGTCGTACATATATTGCTACTTCAAATCACGTTTAACCTCAATGCTTCGTTGCAATATATGAACTATCATAATGTGTTTATTTAACAATATACAACTTGTTACTTACAGAAATTCCAAGATCTCCGTGTTTTAAATTTTGATTTATGTTCGTGAGCTCCGAAAATTTTGATTACCAAATATCCAAATGTACGGTGCGTAAAACTGCGCATGCAATTTATAATGCGTCGTGTATGAACTGATACGTGGGCGTGTTTTTGTGCTGGTCCAATGCATTTTTGTGCAGGGTAATAAGTATATGTTTTATCGCACATATTTTAATTTCAGCAGATATCCCGATGTTGAAAATGTTCGAAAGTATAAAATAACGTTGTCCCTGTTAAGAATGTCATCCCATTGATGAGAAGTTATGAAAAAAACACGATGTGTCTTTTGAGTACCGGGTGTGTCTTGCATGTAATCAGTTAGAAAACGAATATTATTCCGTTCCATTTACCAAGAATTTTGGGTCAAATGCATACAAAAGTTTTATTTGGAAATTTCTAAGTAAACTGTAAGCCTTACGAAACTTACGAGCAAATTCATTTGCAATGCCTTAAGACTAGACAGTAGCTTCAAAATGTCCTCATATGATTTTGAAATATATGTTCGTACACGTCTAAAACATTCACACTTCGTTAACACACTTATTTTTTTATCAATTTTTAACACATGTATGAATAACAATTATCTGTTTAAAATGATAAATTATGACGACATGTTTGTAGAGTATACGTATTAAAGTTGATGAACGAGAATGCACGGGATGTATTTCATCCGAGGTTGCATATATTTCCAACTGAAAGTTTTAACTGCACCAGTGCATCATATTAGTGGCATATTAACGAGAGGCAGTTTTTCTATATTATCTTTAACTGATTGCTTAATAATACATTCTAGCTCGCCATTATAGCATGCGCATATATATAGGCATGCACATTTTTATCTTTTATGAATGTGCTATGCAGATAACTACTGTTAGGGCTAGATAAGAAATAAACTGCTTCTTCCATGTTCGGAAAACTAATAGAAAGAATGTCATCCCATATACCTACCAAGTATATCACACTAGGCGTCCAGAACTATTTTCGACTGCTGAAATTCCCTCACGCGTAATTTTCACACAACATCTATGAGTGTGCATGCGCTAATACGCTTGGATTTGTATTGTTGTAGTGAATTCACGTGATGTAAAACAAATCGTAGTGAAATTTTCTACACTTCCGGTTTCGCCAGCAATATCAGCAACGAAGAGCGTTTTATTTGAGGAGTAAAAAAGAACAGCGAAAATTTCATGAAATACAAGAAAAGCACGGAAAACTACAAGTTCAAGGCAGCGACTTCGTGTAAGCGCATCAAATAGTACCCCTTCGAACATTTTGTTTGTTTAAATTATCGTGTTAGAATGGAAATAGATTTAACTTTTGAGTGATAAAATCCATTCATCGGAAAGAAATGACTTAAGACATCACAAACCTAAAACTTGGGTAATGACGCCGAGTGATTGTCGGGATTGAATGTATTTTTGCATAAATGTATATTGTTGTTTCAGTTACCATTTTCTTTGCCTCTTTTGTTTCTTTTCTAAAAGGCCACATTGTAAATAAGTTTTGTATGTTTTGAGCATTACTGTATGTGTAAACCTTCTTTAAATAAAGATATTATTATTATTATTATTATTATTATTATTATTATTATTTAAACCTTTAGCCATTGATCTGATGTAAGGTCAGGATAAAATACCAATGATTTCAGTAAGTACTGGGATTTATTTCAAAACATTATTCTTAAAGCTTCCAAAATGTATATCATATGTGAACGACAAGTACACTCATTATTTACAGTATATAAACGAAGCTTGAAAGGATAAGTTTATATTTAATATCAGTACCTATATGAGTTCCGTCCATAATGCGGACTTCATGCTGTTGTCGTTTGCTCTTGTACACTGGTGAATATACTGGATTAAATACCAAATCTTTTTCGGTGATGTTTTCAGACTCCGTATTTATACTGATTTGATTTGATACGAATGTATAAGGGCTTTTATACCATGCATTCTTTTCAGCTGGCCACATACATTTTGCGTATGCAACTGAAATCGCATCCTAAGGATATGTTCTTTTCTGTATTTCGGTTATGCAGATGGCGGCTTTAAGTGTCTTTACCTTCTTCTGGCGTCTAACTTTCACGTCAATGCTAACCACAGTATCGTTGCCTAGTACAGCACAGATGCAATTAACCTTCTAAGCTATCCTTAAGCTTTGTTTTATCGCCAAGCTTCGATTTTTCAGCTTTATGTTAAAGTAATTAACTATTTCATGTAAGTCTTGACCGGTGAGTTCTGTATTGATTAATGATGCCGAAATAAAAAAAATTCAGATCTTCTATACTCTTCTGTTTTCACTTCAATGCTCGTTTTGAGGAACATAATAATCGGTGTATAACCTCGTTATCGAGAATCAATCTTTCTTTTGCATTGTTGTCTGTAAGATTTTCGGGTCTGTTCTGTTTATATGTTTCACCAATGTTTCTTGTGGTTTCAATATCCATATCTGCACTTGCTTCATCTTGAGTTGGCTCTACAACATCTTCCAATATCTGAACAACAGTCTCTTCAAGTCCATTACAATCAATTACTTGTCTCTTTTCGGATTTCTCAGTCTGCAATACAGTTTTCCTATGGATAACTGCTATCTCATTCACGACTGGTTTGATATCCGGATTCTTATATTTTACAACATATTGTCGTTGTACAGTATAGTCAGCAAATAAATCACATATTTTAGCTATCAGCTCCCGCTTTGACAGCTTCCTGACATTTGTCCAAAATTGCCTTTGGTATGCAAACAGAGTTACTGGGTTGCTGTCGTCAGTTTTCAGGTCAGAGTGAGTTTAACTTTCGGCGACTGCAAAATTACAAGCATTGGTGAAGGAGAAATGAAAGACTTGCTGGATTTTTTTTCAAAGATGACAGTTGTTGGCAATGCCGTTTCCTTGATTTAGATGGAGATGGAGATGAACTGAAGCATTTTCTTTTCCTGTGGCATTTTCTGTAAAGCGTCAACCGGATTTTTTCTTATAACGGGGCATCTTTTGACTAAAACGTAAGATATGAAACACATAACTAGAAGGTACCAATAGGAGAAAATGTCGTGGACTGCTATTTATTGAAAATAACAAAAAACATCTAAATATATTTGGTGTGAGTTTAACGCCCATTTTAACAGGATTTCAGTTATATACAGGCGGACAGTTTACCTAATCATAGTTCCTGGGAATGACCAGTACTATTAAGAAACTGACACCATTTCACATAAAGATATATGGTTTAGTACATCGAAACCATGACACTCAATCAGTGAGAGTTTAAACTATTTCAAGGGAGCGACTTTGAACTCTCGACAATGGGGGCTGTCTATGAAAAGAAATGAATTGTTAACATAATCATACCTAACAGGGACTAAGTTACATTCACATACCAGCAAATATATTGTAACTGTAATTTATGAATCTTGTCAAGATCTGGTCGAAAAGAAAACAATCAGCAACAGAAAATAAATGTGTGTTTTGTTAGTACTTTAATTTAAAATTTACCAGCCGAATATGACTGAAACAGACATACTCTTTCTTGGACATACAGATGTAAAACGTCGCAGACTGCAATATCAAAACAATTTCGAGACGATCACTGAACAACATACACATACACATACACAATTGAAGGGTCTAAGATCACCAGATTTCAAACAAAAGTCAATTTCGTTATTAGCATTATCAGTTATTTTAGCTAACATGGTGTGTTGGTAGTGTATGTTTGTGTGTGTACATGATTGTGTGTGTGTGTGTGTGTTGTGTGTGTGTTGGTGGTGTGCACTTCTGGGTGCTGTGGGACTCGTTTTGGGGAGGCTGCGTTTTTGGTACGTGGCATTCCCTGTTGGATATTATTTTTGTTTTCATGTCTAACCTATTCTAGCGTACAGTTAATGCATCTAACCATAAGTAATTCGTACGCAAGAAATGTTTGGCTAGGAAGTTAATTTTTTAATTGTCAGTCGTTTGAATTTGTCATGTAGCTGTATAATGCTAGAACAAACGCAAAAATATGAATGGGACATTGTATTTTTACATATTGTGCTCAAAATTAAGGATTTTGTTACCAACAGAATACAGACAGTTGTCAGTTGCCCTTCAATCACTTTTTAAATACGATACCTGTAGCTTTGGAAATTTACAGAAATAAATGATAAAAATACCTCCACATGATGCACAACACTAATCAAATAAAAATTGTAAACTTCCGCTAAAATCTGAAAAAATACCGACTTGAAAGTTTGTTTACACTCCAAATTGCCACCATTTTAGTCCATCAAACTTTTAGACCGGACTTAAAAATTTATCGAACCGATACACGTTCGACCCCCTTGGTACATATGATATTAAACAAAACACATACATTGTATTTCCAAACAAACTTACCTTTGAATAAAGTATTCCTGCTTCCTCTGAACAATTCAGTATATTTATAAATGGTCAAAGCAAAATCTTATTCAACACATTCAACAAAGGTTAAAATATTGCAATAAAATGATCAAAGAAACAAAGAATTTTACCTAAAGAAAAAACTTTATTTTATTATTTTTCTCAAATTTTAACAGGTGAGATCACAAAAATTTGAAAATAAGGGGTATATTGTATATAAAATTGCAGTGGAAAAAAGTGTTCTTAAATGCTCCCAAATTCAGGTGGGTAGGTGTATAGTGACTGCAAACCTGGTTTAAGTGAGAAAATTGAAAGCAAACTTTAGACAATGGCGGAAAGCGTGTTTTTTAACGATGTCAAGCGCATTCATGCCAGGGAAAGTCGTTTTCTTTACAATGTGAAATTATATGACTATGTCGTTAGTCAAGGGTTATATATAACCTTCACTCGGTTATTTGTTTCCAACCGCAATGATTCGGTTTTGAAGTTATTGAAAGGTGGAAGCTTTCACGAAGAGAAACCGAAAGTGCTCCGGCCGTTTTTCAAAATGTTAACCCAAATCGATAGATGTTGAGGCCAGAGATCGATTGTTTTACGAGAAAATATCTACCTGCATTTCACTGCGATCATGAGTGTTTTTATACTCCAATATCTTCTTTAAACACATATTAAAGGGACATACCCTATAACTGATTCCAAGCTTAATAACCTCCAAAACACAAATAATAAAATCTTTGGAAGTATTATAACGATTCCTTAAAGTTTCAGCTATGCAATCCCAGTCATTATCGACTAAATCAGTGGTTTACAATATACTGCAGTACTGTAAACCACTCAATAATCTATGTAGAGTTGTTGTTGTACAATTAATGGGTGGATACGATTTATTACAGAAAGCCTCTGTATTGATTAATTGTGGTAAAATGAGGCATTTTCCGCCATAGGTACTTCTTTTAAATTGTATTTATTTATCATTTTACGTTCATTGAACATATAATCTATGTTTTGAGAATATAATCTGCTAGATGTAGGGAGTGCCCCTTTAAAGACAAACTTGTCACGCGCGATTCTCTTAGAATACGACTTGTTTGAGGTTGCCGACATTCCCTGTTAATTTTATTCTAAGTATAAGATATCTAAAAGAAATGAACAAGGTTTAGCAATGGCTGTAGGCTGACATAGTAAGGCTAAAAGCTTAAACAGTTTTGAAAACCAAACGGCATCAGCGAACTACTTGGTTTCTATGACGCTCTAAATGTCGCTATTCAAACAGCTGCCATACAGTTTATATCACTGCTATGTTCAGGATGTTTTATGTTTTAAAAAATAATACACTATTCGATCAGTGAATTGGCATCTGGTCAAAACATTTTAATATGGTATATATGTCACATATAGACGAGTCTTATTGGCCAAGATATGTCACCTGCTCAGTCCACAAAAGTACATGTATTATGTACTGTTACAGTAGTGGTGACGCGCTGGACTTGTAAGGATCGTAGGTTTGATTTTCCGCTCCTCTAATAACATTAATACATGTCTTCCGGATTAGACCTTAAACCGATGTCGTACATTTATATATTTGTGATACACGCCTGAATTGTGGAGGGACAAAGGGATGTCTCCGGAACTGAAATTGTATATTGCACTTTCCCTAAATGCTAAAATGATTACCCTCTTTCCAGATGGTTATGTGAATTATTCAGCATCAATCAAAATTTATATACATTTATTCTGAAAAAGGCTTTACGACCGCAACATGTCGAAAAATGTTTAAACTATAAGTGCGTTGATTTTCTGTTTCCGCATTATATCAACATCAACGACGTAACTCTAAAATACTGTACAAGTACGTGCAGATTACGTGACGGCGATTCATTTCTTGGATTTTTTATTATCAAAACATGCTTGTTTAGAAAAGCATTTTAAGCTTACATATAAATATTACTTAATTTCACGACACTGCGACGGTATTTGTATATCAAACTTATTTCCTTAATTTCTGTCGAAGTCGGACCAAAACATCATCAACTGATACTTTCATAGTGCCGTGAAACGAACTATGGCATTCAAAAAAATCATTTTGAATTACTTTAGCGTTGATGCTTATTAACATAAGTCCAGCAACAAAATTCCACAAGAGCTGACGTCATGCGCTTTTCACATATGTATCAGATAATATAAGTATAATTCGGTTTACCTGCGTGTTTGGTACGTGGCATTCCCTGTTTGATATTATTTTATATTTTTTTTTTACCTGCATCATATGCAATATTTTTTTTTTAAATCTTTAGTACGATCCACTAATTTTATTGGACGAGAAATTATGTCAAACGATGTTTATAGCAGTAAGTAGCAGATTGGCTTTAATTTAAAGTTTGCTTTTTCAGAAAATTGAAGTAATTATTTAATGAATGACAAACATTTCATCCTTTTACATTACAACACTTAGAATAAATTGTGAGTTTGTCTTTTAATCAAGGGTAAGATACAATATACATGCACATTTACATTTGTGTACCATTGTACGCGCAATAACTCCCGATGTGGTCTCGATAAAGGATATATGGCGACCTCCGTGACTGACCATGCTGACAAACCTCGATCGCTCGAACTACCGATCCCTCGAACCGAAATCGCCGGACCCTTCGAGTTCGAGCGAACGAAGTTTAACTGTATATGTTTAACAGTTAAACCTATGGTTTAAAAGATGTAATGTGCACTTGGCGTGTAGAACCCGAGATTAAAATCTTTAACCACAGTTTAAAGTATAAATATATGTAATCATCGTTTTCAGACTTTAAACTACGGTTTAAGACATTAAACCACGGTTTGGACATTTATGTGCAAACGGCACTTGAAACTATGGGTTTAAGAGCTGTTAAACTATGGGTGTACTATACATACGAGTAAAATACATTTTTCTTCTTTCACAAAACATGTCATGATTCCACTTAAAATAATTGAAATAACGTTTAAAACGTCATCGTTTTTCAACGCTTTTTTGCCGTTTTTACAAAAGATTTTAAATTCGGGACGGCGAAAGTTGATGTAATTTTGACAGTGTTTATTTAATGATATTTGAACACAATCAATGAAATAAAAACAGGACCTCTTCGACTTAGATTTTTCACAAATAAGGGGTGAATGACACAATTTGAACGCCAAAAGAACGACGTTTGAGACACGTACAGACACTTGGGTTCAGTAGAGAGATTCTGGCCGAACAGTGTCTCTTTTGCATTTTTTTAACAGTCAATCAATGGACACATTTTGAAAATATCTATTGAAAAGCACTGAATTATTTCGCATAAATTGCCGTTCTCCTGTATTGAAGTTCACCCTGAACACGCAGTGACCTCTCCCATCATTTGTCATCCATCGTGCACTGTCATCCATCCGTCTGTCAAATATTTCGTCTCACTTCCGCAGCATCTCCTCTAAACTTAGCGATACATTTTGTTCAAACTTTAGATGGGTGTTTTGGATGGTTTTAGTTGCTATTTGTTATGTGTATGCATTACATCGTGGTAGTTTTTTTGTTGTTACGGCAATAAAAGGAAAACATTCTGATCGTCTTGTCCGAAAGTCGAAAACTTTGACAGTTTATTAACTGCAAAAACTTGATATATCTTGATAGTATATATTAATGCACTCGAATTGACTATAGAAATATACTGTAGGCATATTAGAATTATGTATCAAACACGGATCTAATTATGCACGTTCAGGTAATAATATATACAAAAGGATGTGGTAAACACACCTGCATCATCTTTTATTTAAAAACTATTCTTTATTAGATATTTTGAATTTTATTACTAGTATTTGATAGCAGCATCATTTGTGAGCAGAATAACATAATTATCTAAACGTTCTTACATGGGCACAAAGCACTTGAAATTTAAGAGAATTTTATTGCAATCCGAGTTAGCTTATTACCCGCAGTCTGTATGAAAACACAAGTCATCTTTTAAAAGCATCGTAAACCATTGTACTACAATAAAACTTCACTTGTCATGGTTAAAGTGTTTGAAAGGAAATAAGATACTTGTAGTTTATATCATAAAAAACTGTACATGTGCTTTAAATACGTTATATACTTTATGGCCACTTTGGCATTGTGCATTAAACTTTTGGCGATTCGTGGCAAAATTATCTTTATGATAAATCTGTTGTAAGATTTTATGTTCTTCAAAATTACGGAATGACGAAGCTTTTTCCTTACACTTAGGCGGGTAAATCAGTGAATAACTTAATAAAGACACACATGGTAGAACAAAATGTTCTCCGGTTCATATATCCCTTAAAAGTTGCCAGACACAGTGAAAAGGTGACGCTGCATCCACATAGTAGCTGTTCCCTTAACATAGATGATACCGACATGAAATATATCTCATAGCAGAAGATATTTTCTAAGAAAACTCCAACATAAAAAGACACTTATCATTACCTTTTCAATGTCATTTTATTCACAGATAACCTAAGAAAAATTAGGTGTAAAATTCCCAGAAACCTAAACTTAAAACATGTTTAAAAAGTGTTGATGCTAGACAAAAGAAACAAGAACGTTTTAGGTATTTTTTCGACGTAGTCGTATACTTTTGATTTGAACTTCCGTTGGTATGGACGCGTTGCTAACCAACTTCGTTATAATGTGACCAATCAGAATCTGCAAATTATTGGCTAGCGTTTCGGTACCGAAATAAGTAGTGTACTGCCCGGGAGCCTTCTGAAACACAAAATGTGTATATATTTTTATATTATAGTTATTTATAATAAATCATGTTGCAAAAAAAGAAAAAACAGAACACGTTATGTCAAGGTTTCTGGACAGTACGAAGATCAACTTTTGTATTCAACGAGGTGTTGTCCGGGGCCGGACATCTAGCGTCATTGATTATTGGCTAGCGTTTCGGTACCGGAATAAGCAGTGTACTGCCCGGGAGCCTTCTGAAACACAAAATGTGTTTATTACGTCACCTACGTCGACCATCTTTTTTTTTAAAGATATTACTTGTTACATTTTGTATTGTTAAACGTTTGTGGATTCACCGAACATTCTAAGTATATGTGGGTTAAGACAGGTTTGGCCTTCCATAGAAACGACAGTTACCGTATGGAACACGTTCTGTCTGTATGGATTTAAAGGCTATGCCGACAGCTCCTGACTGTTGTAAACTCAGACGTCCAAGGCAAATGCTGACACTTTAAGACAACCTTGAAAATGACCTTGGACACAATTTTACCAGCTTTGAACATTTTCATTTACCGACATGTCGTACTCAAACCAAGGTATATTGACATCTTATGAGAACACTTAAAATCGACCTCTCGTTAGCAAAAAAAAAAAAAAAAAAAAAAAAATGAAAGAAGTCCATGCGCAGGTTAGCAGACAGGGTGACCAATGGACATTTTACTTTCATGTTACAGCTCAATCTATTTGCTGACGTATACAACACGGGCAGTAAACCGAAAGTAGCATAACGCGATGTTCAGTGTTTACAAAGACACGTGCATGTCTGTCGAGTGTGTAACAAAATATGCCGGCTGTGCAGAGGATATCCACTTAAAAGAAACAAATTTTCTTTTTATTTTAGCAAAATATGTGTGTGCTGTACTAAGTAGTTCCGGTAGACCTATATCACCTACACTGTGACTGATATGAAATCTATATCATCACTCTTTATTTCACTGATATGACACAGTATTTCATTAGTTAAAGCATAAAATAATATGTATTTTGCCAGGGTCTTGAAATCTGGATAGGAGCAGTGTTTTCCATTTTTACAGAAAATATGCCTGCTAACCAGATATTATAGCCAGTAGAGTTCTCTCATGGAAAATAATCATTTTTGAAGTGCTTTGTCCGTCTGAACGCTATATATGAACTGTACATGTACTGTATATGACTTCATCTTCAACAGTTTGAGTTACGTATCGATTTCAAATCCATTTAAATATGTGCTTTAGGCTTTTAGCATAAAGGCTAAGTAGGTTTTATCTCCTATACGACGACAGATTGGGTCCCAAATTACGCAACAAAGTGGGGTATTTTACTTTAGAATTAAGCGAACAGTGATAGATCTATGTGTCTTATATAAATGTCAGTTTTGTATGTGCGAAGGCTTTAAAATGACTCGTTATTGTTGTATAAAATATATTCTAAGTAATAGATAATATTTGACATGCGTCTGTATATCCGTGGTCTATATAGATGTACTTGAAACATTACCTGTTACGGGAGTGACAGCCTTGCTGTGTCTATTCTAGGACGCGCGGTTGAGGGATTCACCCTTTGTTTTCAAAGTTTTATTCACAAAAGAATAGTTTTAAAAATAATTTTCATTTCTAAAAATATATGGTAGTGATCTCATAATGTTATGGTGGACTCCCAAAGAGAGCCCCCCGTCCCCTCCCCCCCTTCTTTATACAGCTGAAATGTCATGTATACCGTCGCGGAGTAATATTTGAACTCTCCCATCACAAAATGTAGTCCTGGAGAAAACAAAACAACTGTTAGAGTAATCAGAAATGGCAAAATATTTACATAACAACAATAAATACAATTTATATTTCATCAAGCCATCCACAGACAGCTCTAAAATGGAGACTTCAAATTTTCAAAGAACTACTTCCTAGGGTACAACGACCCGGAAGTACTTGTTGACCGGTGTCACACCTTACCGTTTAATTGACTTCAACGTTTCTCCTGATAAATGACGTCACGTATAAAATACAATATTGAATCGGGTCTATTAATTAAGAAATAATCTATGGCTTGGAGTGCTTTATCGAAATTGAAGCATTCCCCGGAGGTGAAGTGCCTGGCGGAATAATTCACGAGGGCGAAGCCCGAGTGAATTATTACGCAGGCACATTACCGACGGGAAATGCTTCAATTTCGATAAAGCACTCCAAGACATAGATTATTTCGATTCTTAGAAGCCGATTTTTTTTAAACTATCGTAACTACTACGGACCTTTTTTCAGTTCGGCGGTAATGTGAAAAACAGCATAAATAGTAGCTGTTGGAATTCACTCCCCTATTCGGGCAACCATTCAAGATATCAAACATAACTATATTATACAAACTTCTTTTAGTTTAATCATCTAATACATGAAATATAAAAAAGAAATACCTGAGTGACATTATGCAGAAGACGTCAGATTCAGAACCTAACAAAGCAGCCAATCGATTTAAATGCGTACCGTTAATTTGAACTGTACAACGTTTTAACGTGGAGTAATGACGTCAGTTTGATGACGTAAACGTTTTCATTCATAGTTTTGTCTTCCGGAACCAAAACATGTTTTGACTGTTAATCCTGAATTTCTTGGCCTTTTTTAAGGAAAACAAGGTGAGGGTATTCTAAGGCTTACTTGACGCAATCAAAAATAATATTTAGGTACTTAAACAAATCTTTTTCATGCGACTGATGTATGTATACTGATATTATTTCCATTTCTATATTTTATTTTTGCGCGGGAGTAAATTAGAAAAGTCGGAAGGAGCTACTTCCATGTCCGAAACTCCGCCTATTTTTCCGAGTGCTTTAATCATATTAATGCACTCGAATTGACTATAGAAATAGACCGTAGGCATATTAGAATACGCAATAAAGAAAATGTACATGGTAAAATAGTACGGTAGTTGTCTGAGAAATTTCAGCATTCATTTATTGTTTTTTGCTAACATAATGTCATTTTGTTCATATTCAATATGAAAGTATATAAAAAAAATGTTATTGAACTTGTATGGCGAAATATTACTCGCAAGCTCGTTGTTCCAACCAAATTAACTCGTTCCAAGTAATATTTCACCGTACTAGTTCAATAACCTATAGTATATTTTCTTTAGTGCGTATTAGTAGACTCGATTCAATAGTGTTGTTTATACGTGACGTCATTTATCAGGAGAAACGTTGACGTCAATTTTACGCTAAGAAATTTCAGTCGCCGCCCACCATCTTGTTTTGAAAAATGCAAGACTTTTCCTACGGATGCAGCTTTGTACTTTGAAATGTGAATAAATCAACTTGATTAACAATTCTAAAAATGTTTTCTCTTTCTTATGACTACATGCAAAACATCATTCCTGGCTGATATACGTAACAGTAACTTTCGTAACCGGAACTGCGTGGTATCGCGTGCCCTAAAAAATTCGAACCATTTTAAAAATGAAACTCTTTTACATCTACTTGAAAATGATGTAAGTTTCTATTTTATTTTAAGACCACAGTTTATCAAGTTGTAAGAAACTGTCAAACTTCGACATATAAACCTCATTAAAACGATGTTTGCAAACAAATAAATAATCCGTATAGCTGATCGCAAGGACCGCCCTCCCTTGCCAACGTTCAGTATCATTCCTTGCCTACGTGCAGTACCGTAGAATACTGAACGAACTCTCTAAGGCAAAGTGAACGGGGCAATATGGATGCCGCCATCTTGGAAATCAACTTGCATTACGCCCTATGGAGAAAATCACAAAAATGCGAATTTTTACGTTTTAGTCTAACACAAGCGGCTGCTTTTCCTTTAAAAACATATAGGAAAAAGCCTGTATTTTACTCGTATTTTACGATAAAATACAGCACCTTTTTCAAAGGACGACGTTCGAAACATGACGTGACGTATGTAAACAAGCGCGTCCAATCGTATTTCGTTTTAAAGTTACAATGATGTACTACTACGCGTTAAATAAAGTTCGGGATAGTGTTTAAAGAAAATAACGTGTTAGAATCGAAATAATAAATTGTTCCCTATATTTTATCGTTGAATAAAATACAGTCAGTCGTTTGGATGCAAAAAATTTAAATCACTCGAGCTACGCTATCCAAACTCCTGACTATATTTTATTCAACGATAAAATACATGGAGACATTTAATTATTTTTTCAGGAAAAAATGATAAAAAAATTAAAAAGATGCCTGGAGATCTTAAATTTCCAGATACAAATATGCTATAAAGAGCAAAAATACATGCAATGGCGACAAGAAACCAGTGGTCCAAAATTAAAGTGACATTATGCTCATCTTACTGCACATAGTGTATTTTGGTGACAGTTTTATAAAAGCAATTTTCGGTAGCTTTAAATGTGTTAAAAATGCCGCATTAATATTTGAAGTTGGTGCTTTAGAAATTAAAGAAATGGACTAATAAAATAATAATTCCTTCCTTGGCAGTCATCTCCCTTGTGTTATTAGTGTTGCTCAGCAGTGGAAGGGAAGCAACCCCGACATGCATTTGTTTATTTCTTAAGTTGACTCTACCAGTCAAAATAGGAAAAGTAATATTTGGAAAGTTATTATTTTGTACTGGTAGCAGGAAAAGTTTGTTGTATTGGGTCAAAAGTTATTATTTCCTCTACATTTTCACGCACACCTATTTCAGCTGGAAGTTTACTTTAAAAAAATGTGCATAATGTCACTTTAAATGAAATATACTTTGAATCACGTGTCTATAAGTCTCCGCCCATTCTAATATACGACCTCATCGCTGTTTTTGGCGTAAAGGAGTGCCACCATTATTTGCAAAATATAGGTTTTGATTGAAATACTTATCAAATGTGACGGAGTCTAACTCAGTTGCAGTCCTACAATTAAAATACCCCGTTACAGTACATACGGATTCATATTTAGCAATATTAAAATCTGCTGATCAAAAAAGTCAAAGTCCATTGAACGATAAACATTAGAGTCAGTACATGACATATAAACCATCATTATCTGAAAGAACCAAATCCTTTGAGAGTTTTACCCAAATAATACCTTGTTCCAATGTTTTCACTGTACTTAAAATGTATGGAATTTAGTCTTATAATATAGTTATTCCACCACTATATCTACATTTACTGCTGTTTCTTGATTTTAATCCAAATATATGATGGGAATTATACCAAGATATATCAAGGCTCGAATAGTCTTTATCAACCACACACGTTTCGTTCAAATACTAGGTCAACGTTATTAACATAGGTTAAAAACCTCGATCACATAGTTTTCTTTTCAATCCAATTATGTTCCAAAATAGAATTCCGAGCTCCTGCTGACTGGCCTAAGCTTTAAAGTCTGTGACCTGTAGGCTGTCTTTCACATTGTTGATGAAGATATCCTTGCCGACCAATCGTACAGATTTCCGAGCAGCATTCGCTACCGTCACAACTGTGGTCAAATTGTGGTCACAACTATCTGTTTTAATAAGTATTGAATTAATTATTTGCGCTAAACCAAGATTAAGCCGAAAGGACTGGAACCATCTGAATCCTATCGTTAAGTTATAAGCATCAGAGGTATTTATTGAAAGGGAGGATTTTACAAGTCGTGAAGCTTCAAGTTACAGATGTAATGCGATTGGCTCGGGGTTCTCGGCTGCGTCGAAATCTGTCTCACTGCATACGAGAAAGAGAATCAGCAAACATATACAGATTGAAACAATTTTTCGGATGAGAACCATTACACGTTTTGACTTGGATGTCTGCTTATTAATGACTGATACCAGAGCTTAATTATCAATGTGAAGCAGTATTTTCTTCCTTTGAATAACATTACCCTTAAAGTGTCAGAGCAAAAACACTGGTACCATCTCCGGAAATGTCAAATCTAAAATTATTCGTTCATTAACCCATGTGTCTGGCCACTGCATAAAAGCCCATCTGAAGAAACAAGCACAGCCCAAATTAGGAGAGCCAGCACTATCAGTGTAGAACTGTAAAATATCACTTTCCGCAATAGGCACATTTATCTCTTTACATGTGGTGGTAAATGTTGAAACCAATTTTTCACAATCCCCAGATTCCTTTTTTCAAGCGAAAATGTAATCATCTAGGTAATGATCAAATGAATCAATGTTTGTTTTGAAAAATACTAACCAATGAAAAAAAAGAGGCAACTGTTTCAAACAAGGCGTCCCATTGGAAGCATTTTGTCAATAAAATAATTCCCTTTTATTTTTATTCCAAGCAAATGAAAACCATCGGGAGAGATAGGCAACAATCCAAATGCAGACTTTGCTCGTTTTGGGGAGGCTGCGTGTTTGGTACGTGGCATTCCCTGTTTGATATTAGTTTTGTTTTTATATCGCTTTTTGCTATTACAGCCACTTTGCCTAACTTAGATATCATTTGAGTTATTTTACCAAAACTTTCGTAAGATACTGAGCATAACCTTTCATCAATTCCATCATTAACACTATTTCCTGCTGGAAATGACAAATGCTTTATCAGACTCAATTCCTGCCATTCTACATAGATTTATTTCAATTAAGATTTTGTCTTTTAATTCATGAACATGCAAATATGCAGACTTAAGTATTTTCAGACTAACGATTCCTTAATTGATTTTAAAACCAGTTATAGACAGTTTTTTTTAATTTCAGCATCCTGCTTGTTTGGATACATTGTGAGGTACAATGTACTTCAATAATTCCTCCAACTTAATTGGCGTGAAACCCATGTTAAACAAGTCACTTTGGGAATCTTAGGCCAAATTTTATCTACCTGTAAGATTGTCATAATGATGATACCTTCAGTCCGGATCTAGGCTGTCCCCGGATGACGAAAGATTGGCTTGGAGCTCCCCCAACATAACTAATATACACTAACCAAATTTCATAATGAATTTTACTAAAAGATATAGACAGAGGATCACTAGCCAGCTCAAGCTGGAACTGTTGGTCATATTCTCATATTCTCGCCCGCCATTGCCACCATGTCGCTTAACACAAATTGTAACTGTATTCATATATTTCAATATGTTTTACGTCTAATCTGGATGAAGGGCCAAGTAGATGCTACTATAAATCATAAAAACATCTGTCCAAGACTCAATATCAACTGGTTTCCGTACATAGGCTGAAGGACCAGTTCGTAATACTTATTAAGCGACAACTTATTAGCGGTACACTCAGTTACCGAATCCGTCTCGAGCAGAAGTGCCAAATCAACATATAGGCCAGAGATAATGTTGCTTTAGTACCTTCCGATATAGTAAGCCCAAAGGTTGAGTGAACACTAGAGATTTAATGTGGCAGATGTATATTTCCAACCACATTAAAATCTAAATTAAGTAAATTATTACCACCTAGAAGGGATTGAATTCCAGTCTGGCTAGGACCAGGTACCTTGTCCGGCGGGTTCATCACAGGCTGCACTCCCATCGGTGCTGGAACTGTATTTCACTGTTGCTGAATAACTACCCCGGCAGGCTTTGTGTGACCTAAATTTGACTGCTGCCGAATAACAATCCTGCCAAGCTTGGGTGAAGGTTTTATCGCTGCTCAACAAGCACCCCGGCAGGCGTCGGTAGAGGAACAGAGAGTACATGATTGGACCCGTCGGAGACCTGACCCCTCCGTCAACCATATCCTTCAGGGTGCTGTCTGCTCGTCTCTTCGGCATGATTGCTCAGAATATATGTCGGAAATAATAACAAAAACAATAAACAGAATTAATGAACCGTAAATGACAGAGCCTACATTCTCAGTTTCCCCCAATTTCACTGACTGTTTCTTTTCAAATAAACAAGAGCCATGTTAATCATGATCATTCCCCCGCCTGAGGTGAGAGGAATGGATATGGTGTAGGCTCTAATTTGATAAAATATTTGTAATTATAACGTGTTGAGGGTAATTCACCTGCATTTTGTCTATGTTAATGTCGTTCTCCTTCTCTAAAAATCTTTAAACAAAATGCTTTTGCATAAACATTATATGCGAAAAATCAATAACGGGAGAAAACTCAAAACCAAGGTAAGTTTGAGTTATAGTTCTTGAACACTTCACTGCGTCTTTAAGTCCTCATTTGAATCAAGTCAGTTCAGTACCTAATGAGTTATAGCCCTGAATAAAAGAAAAAGCAATAATAGAGTTAAGGTCCTTGTATACTGAAACTTCCTCTCTATTTCCTCTGTCTGTGTTTAAAATTTAAATAAATTTCCTTGAATACTTTCATAGTTATGCTCCGGATAAAAGTGTGACGGACGGACGGACAGACGTTCCCCATTACCATATCCCATCCACCAAGGCAAGGATAATCAAACAATATACTCCACCATCAACGTATTTAAATGCAATCCTGATAAAAAAAAATCTGAAAACTGTTATATAGTTGAATCGATAAAGTGCTTTATATATTATTGAATTTAAAAGCCCAGATGTTTTTCTAACCTTTCACCCTCTTGGTAAAAACGGGAAGAACGCAGAGTTGCCTCCCCTAAAAAAAAAGAACTAAACCACTAAATTCAAGTACGCTACACACCAATAGATTCAAAGGGTGTCAACCTAGATAACCAGGACTATGAGTTGGTGGGACTATAGTCGGTATTATGTTGAGAGATATGAACTATTTACGTACTAAAATTATAAAACCACTTTTGGAGACTGAAAATGCAAGAGTATCCAATTAAAATGAGCCTTACAGAGTTATTATTTTATTATAATAAAATGTTAAACATTCTACTTGTCAGGTCATTGGCAGTTGAAAGGTTACCAACTTCTGATCAAAAGCGAGCCTTATACGACTGTCCATGCAGACCGACCACTTGAAAACTTATATATCTTTCTAGCAATTGTATCAAACGCTGGCCGGCGTGATACGTTCCAAAGCAATATGTACAGGTATGATATTCCTTAAATGACAGGTACTGAATCTGTAAACAAATTAAAGGTAGTAATTTTCATCTTTTTAAGGCAATAATTTATTTATTTATTTAAATTAATAGATATTGTGCATCCTGTAAAACATACTTAACTGTTATACCGTACATGTGTCGTTTTATAAAATAGTTTTTTGAGTGCATTCTCATCAATTTCGTAAGTTATAGGTAAAATTTATATAATAACTTGACATTTTGCACAATAAAAACGGATGAATGCCCGGATGCTAGAATTGCTGTAGAACCTATTAAGAAAATTGTCGTATGCTATAAAACTTGTCATATAAAATGACACAATGGGAAATACTGAATCTTATATTTCACATCGTTTACGAACTTATGTAATGTAATTCCTAACAATACTAAATGTGTTTCAAATGACATATGTAAGCAAATGAGTGTATAGTATAGTAATAAAGTTTTGCCATCAATTGCCTGTGAGATTATATCACATTTATAAATCACTAACAAAGGAACGTTTAGAAATGAGGCCCTTCAGGGGTTAGAGAGCTTTTCTTACATATTCTGTATAGAAACGTATAGAAACTAATAGTGCTTATTTAATGTAACTTACAACAATTAAGTTATTTATGACTGTAACTTGCAGAAAAATGATTCATTCAGAACTGAGGCCCAAAGGGGATGGTGCAATGTTCTTTTCTTACATGTATTTCTGAAAAAGCCTCGTCAGAATTTGATAATGTTTGGCATCTATATAATCAAATTTATAGTCCCTTACAAAAGAAACGTTAGAAAATTTAATTTAAGAAATGTGGGTCTTAAGGTGGCGTAGCTATCAGACTAGGGTTGTAACTAAATAAACTGTCGATGTATCACTGGTTTCATACGTCAACATCATTTAAGTGCCCGAAACTAATTGACCGAAGCACTTTCAAGTTTTCCTTTTCACTGATTTGCTTCATTCAGCAGGGAAATTGTGGTTGGTTGCATGTATTTATTGGAGGTTTGGTTGGTTATATTAGGATGTGTAAGTGTGTAACACGTTTGGTGGAGTTTGCGTTTTTTATGTCTGTTATTGTATTTCACACTGTGTGCTTGTCAAGTTTAAGATCTAAAACTTATAGCTGGTTGTGACTTGAAGTTATTGGAATAATTTTCTCAATAAAACTTGATAGTAAGTCACATTCAAACCTAGCTTGCAATTGCATAAAGATATTTTCCCTCAAGTGACACTGAACTATAAAGCAATACATAGTATTCAAAATATGCTGATTAACTTTATTAATTAGGTAGTTTATATATCTATTAGTAAAACAACACAATGATTCAAGATGCATGTTCAAAATTTCTAGTGGAATATTTGTTTTTACATCGTAGAAATGTTTTTCACAGGTCACCATGTGTTTACTTTGGTGACGATTAAAACAGAAATGTCTGCATTTGGCCTTTGTCATTTTCAAATTAATTGTTACTGACATGACTCACCTTAGTAGCTTTACCTGTCCGTTCAGCTGTATCTTGTTATTCCTTTATTATGCAATTTATTTTATTATCATCGCTATACTTTTCAGTCAACCTTTATCCATATACGTTGGTGTACCCGTACAGTTATATATTAATTTTCCTCTAGCCTTTCCTGTACCTACCCTTACTACAGTCGGCCGTCACATGCTAAACTAGATAACTAACGTGACTAGCTGTATTCAATGTAATTCAATATACTTTATTTAACGACGGTTACACAATAAACAATTACAGCATCATTTATCTCACTTGTGGCCGTGAACAATATGATTAAGGAATAAATTTACACAAAATCAAGCATCTGTATTTGGTCATTGTCATTTTCACATTTGTTGTTACTGACGTGACCAACGTACAACTCTACGTGTTCTTTCACCTGTATCTTGTTGCTCCTTTATTATGCAAACTATTTTATCATAATCACTATACTGTATAATGAAAATAAATTTTTATTTCAATTAGGTAGCACAAATAGACATTTGTACAAATTTGTATATACATCACAATCTCATTGTGGCCTTCCAATAATTACAGACAAACGCTCATGCAAATACAAACGTTCATAAAACTGTACACATGCAGATCTCACAGTCACACTTTATACTTGGTTTTATACAACGTCATTAGTTGATGATATATTTTTAATGGTTATGGTTCTTATACGCTTCACTTCCTGTCATTGTGCTCTATCACTGTTAATTCCCTTTAGTTATGATCCGGGTAAGAACTATTAGCGAAGTGAGATAATTAAAAAATATGGCAATATAGGATAAGGCTCTTGAGCACTGCACTGCACTGTCCCTGAGTGTCCTCTGTATGCAATCATCTAATGTATGCAATTTGAAAAAAAATTCTGTACCAATTTTAGAATTATTCTTCGGACAAGAAAATTTAACAAAGGGGGGTAATCTAAAAAGTAAGCTAGGTAGAGTAACTGTTCTCGGGTATTGCATTTCAATGTGCTTTGACGTTTCAAATATTTATCTTATATACTTTTGGAGTTATGGTCGGAGTTATGAGACGGACGGATAGACGAGTCGATTTATATATGCCAACCGAAGTTCTTAGTGACGTTTTAAATAATTTATGAACGGAAAATCCTTTTTAAAAAGATTTAATTAGTGTTCACTACCACTGACATGTATTTATATAATCTTTATGACAGCACCAATCCTCTGTTCGTTCTTCGTTTTTCGGGGAGGAGTTGAACGGCCGTTTCAACCATATTTCCATTAATCTTTTAGCTATCGTTCCTAATAGGGCCTATAACAAGTAAGAAACTGCCAACTTTCCAATGTAAAGGGAAATGGAAAGTAGGAAGGAAATTAATCTTTACAGTTGCACCTACATGATGAGCAGACAAAACATTAACCAAGGCTTCTTGCACATCGTGTTATTTATAAATAATTCAAAATATAACCCGGTGGGTACTTACACAGTTCATCAGACGTTACCGTCATGCGTTAACAGAAAGTGTATAAGAATTACCTTTGTTTGCAAAGTTTTTCATCAGAATGATTTAAAAACATTTATCAATGCATTATACCAAACGAAGAAAGACAAACAGTGTAGACTACTCAGTAAGAATCCAATGTCGTAATTTCCCCTGAATGTTAACTGCATAAACCTCGTTTTTTCAAACTTTGCAACGCTCTATAGAGATACCGCTATCGCGTAAAATCTTATCAAATTGAAGGTCAAGTCACTAACATTCTTCACAATCATGTCTTCAATATAAACAACAAACAAGCCATTGCCGAATTTTACTAGTAAGCATGTGTAATGGGTACAAGGTCACATATCTTTATAATCATAAACAGCGTATTGCTTTATGGATACTGCGCAGTAAGAAAAACAGCTCACTTCAGGTAATATTTTCATAAATACCTGACGTTATACATGACCAGATTTAACTAAATATGACACATAATACGCGTCCTTCTGATGCACATTGTTTCTAGAATTCATATGGTTATATGTTATAACGTTGGCAAAAAGATCTTCAGCCGAGAATAATCTTTTTCGCAAGTGTTCGAGTATATCATTAAATGAATTAATTGTAAGGAGGAACAAGATGCATAGGAATTGTAGCTCGGACTTTGCTTCATGGTGAGATAAATTTAGTCCATTATGACATTAATATAACATAAAATATAACCCCACTAGAGCGAGCTGTTTTTCCACAGTTTTTACATGAAAGAGACACTGTACTTATTGAGAATACTGCCTAAAATAAATAAAGAACATGTCTTGTATATAAAGTTTTTAAGCTTATATCAGCGTTTTATTATTAAAATATACATTTAATATTTTTCAATTTAAAGAATGTGTACGATCGCCTCACATCAAACAATGCGTGACACCTATAATATATCATTTCGGTTTAAAGACCTTGTAATTAAGAGAATATACATGAAGTAGTGAAGCTAATTATCCGATACAGCAGACCGGTATTTGTCATTAAACTTATAGCATGGGTCCTGAAACAAAAGTGGATATAATTATTCGGATCGGTGAATAAAGATGAGCTATTTTTGCAGGGATTAGAAAATACACTTTGAACAAAATAGGTACTTCATGAAAAGTTTTATTGATATAATTACAATTATAAATACTGATTCAGTTATATTTAGTGTTCAATCATTTACTTCTGCTCAGAACAGCAACTATGTCAGTCAATGAAGAATTTAAAACAGTTGCTTTCAGACTAAGGATTTGATTAGATCTGCATCTACAGCTTGAACCGACGAACCCACATCTGTTGAAAGAGTTTGCTGTAGTTGACCTCGCACAACGACCAAGTCCGGAAAGGAAAGGCTTCGTGTCTCTGCAGGCAACCCCTACTGATGTAGAAACTTTCTTGCAGAGCTGACCAGACACCCCGATTATGACATGAACAATAAGAAACGTTACGAGTAGAAACGCCATTTTTATAGTTCGATTTTCATACACAGTCTTCTTGGAGCTACACTGGAAACAAAAATATTTCATTTGTATTCTCAATATGACCTAAATTATTTTGTAAATAAGTTGACGTTTAGTAAATATGGAAAGTAGATGCCAACGTTATTGATTCATTTACCAAAAATGTGTGTAACAAACGATAAGAACATTTCTTTTTGCGACGAAACAGGAACACCTGGACGGTTTTTCTAATGATTTGATGAGTAATTTACCTTAAGACAGCGTCGAAAAGAAAGATACACGTATATTAACTTGTATTTTCAATGAAATTAAAAGTAAAAATGACAATGTTTTCAACAAGAGAAATTTAACCTACCTTTTCGGTCTATGAATTTGTTTTGTAACTATTAAAATAGAAAAAGGTTTTCATAAGTTATCTCTGTTTGCCCTCTTCGATGAATGCACTACTACCTCTTATCAGTTTTAGAGTTATAACGATGTCTGCTGGCACGTATGGGGCTCATTTTTCAATATGCTGAATTAGATAAGATATTGACATTTAAATTGTGGTTAAAAATAATAAAAGTCAAGTAATAGTTCTTCAGAGAGTGTAATGAAAGAAACACAGCAAAGAGACAAAACTTGTCGTTAACTTCAAGCTCGGCTGGTTCCAATAAGCCGCTATAATGGACAGATAATTAACGAAGAATTAAAAGGTCAGAACAATATGTCATGACAAGTAAAATAACTAAGACAATATTGGAAATAGGGGTGCAACGATCAGTCAAACCTGTATTGCGATATTTCGATACAGCCAACCCATATTGCAATACGTATACCGAAATATTGATGTAAAAGAAAAGCTACACAAATAGAACAAAACCATACCAGTACCGTAAATACAGTGCCACAAGTTGTCCACAAACGATCCCGAAACTACCTATTAAAAGCTAAATCGGCTTATGAGCAAGTTGTTTTATATTTTTAACCAAGGCGTAGCAAAGAATATTCTTCTTCTTTTCCTGATTTATTTACATGCA
This sequence comes from Saxidomus purpurata, assembly GCA_022818135.1. Lineage (NCBI taxonomy): Eukaryota > Metazoa > Mollusca > Bivalvia > Venerida > Veneridae > Saxidomus > Saxidomus purpurata. The sequence goes on from JAFMSR010000016.1 coordinate 41,505,905, forward strand.
CAGCAATATGTAAATAACTCGCGGTACGTATCCACCAGGCTCTGTATTGCAATCTTTGCAGTACTAATTGGAAAAACCAAGAGCGTTGAACAGTCGTCTGGACTTTCTAAAAATGTAGGTCTAAATATGAATAGGTACAGTTCAGGTCCAAGGTACAACAATACCAGAATAAACACGTGAGAACATAGATTCATTTGAGTTAATCCTCCAACGAGCAAATCTGTTGGACAGCATACAGGCCTCGCCTTACAACATAATGGGAAGATTAAATAACACCGATTAACAGGTTATTTCATTTGAAAAACAACAAACGGACTCAGAATCAATTAACTGTCGATAAAATTTCATAAATCGGAAGACTGAGAATGCAGCAAGTAAAAACATGGTAAAAATATATGCAACGTCTTAAACTAAAATATAACCGCATGTCCTTTTGTTACCAAAATGCTCCTCTTACAGAAATTGACTAAGTCTAATCTTTGAGCTACGAATTACTTTTACGCTTATGTCTTAGTTGCTCAAAAAGAATAACTAAATTCTGGATTTCCGAGCCCGATGTCCGTATTTTAAACCGAAATTATTACTCATTTTAAAAAGATGCTGAAAGTTCGAATGTAGTTTATTCTTACAGGAACACTATAAATGTAACAGTAAAATGTCCCAGGGTCGGCCGGGACTATGAACAATTCAAATTAATGATATTTCTTATTGTCTTGAAAGCTACAGTAAATGCAAAACAAAGTGTTCATTCAAAACTTTCAAGAATTGCTTTGCTTCAACTAGCACTACTTATAGCTCTTATGTTACCAAGACCATACTGGCGAACTTGACCGTTATCAAAATACATTCTTTTAAGTGAAAAGTACATGTTATGAATATAGCGCAATATTTAATACTGATATTGCAAAAACAATGATCAGGTTTTTCATGAAGAAACGACGAAAAAATTAAAGGAATGTATATGTCAACGTCAACAGTACCTTAAACTAAAGACAACACAAATGAATCATAATTAAATTCCTTTATTTAAATGTTGTTGTTTGGTTTTTGATATCTTAAGTGCAAAGCAGATATAAAACAGAGATCAAAAAGTAAATCGTTTAAATATCAAAAGAATAAAAACTTTCATAGAAAACTACTTCATTTAAAAATAATAATGATTTATTTGAAAGTTCAGAAATACTCATAAAATGTTCCATACTCCATATGAATTTCATGTACGGTACTTCACTTTACTCTTTTTTCAAAGTTAAAACCATGAAAAAAGAGGTTAATGTTGACTAATAACCACAATGTTCTCTACATTTTGTATTTGTAATTACAATGTTTGTAACGAGATACTGTATACGGTATACGTAACTTAATAAAAGTTCTGTTCTGTTCTGTAAGCTGTAAGGCAAATTACCTTAGATATAGAGAATATTAGGTTACTGTCTTAGTGTGATTGAATTTATTAGGCGAGTTGGAGAAAGGTTTATACGGCGAGGCTCTGCCGAGCCGTATAAACATTTCGGAGACGAGCCTAATAAATTCAATCACACTAAGACGGTAACCTAATATTCTTTTTATCCTACCTTTTACATAAAAAATGTCTTTTTCGTTTTTTTTTATTAATTAAGATTAAATTCCAGCTTTAAAACTGTCTGTCGCTATGACGCGTATGAATACATTACATCACAACCCAGTTACACATTTATTTCGATCAAGTTAATACACTACACAAACACGTCCGTGTTAGACTGAAGTGAAACAACATGCAAAAATAAAACTTAAAAAGCTCAACACCTAAAACTGTTTTTTTAAGCTATTCTAAACTGAATGAGATAAACTTTACTGGTATGCTTTATTAATTTCTGCTACTGTGCTAGTCATATAAGTGACGTCAGTCAATACAACATGTGTCATGAACAGTGATGACGTGAAATATTCACTAAAAATACCGGATTTTATCATTTGTTAGCCATTCAGGTGATAACCACGATTACTTACTGATTGCATTTATAAATATGGACATTTTGAACACTGAAGACTGCACCATAAAACTGTATAGATTCTAATATGTGCTATAAGTGCGAGTGGGTGGGGTGTCGCTGAAGTGGACCCTGGACTGGAGCTGACTGTGGTAAATAGAGATGTCATGTATATCTACGGGACGCGCTAAGTTGCTTGATACTGACTCGGTTGGTCTGAGACATGTAGTCAACAGTTGCTGATAGAAGATTCGAACATCATTTGTTTCTCTTTGGAAACAGGACTCTTGGCTTAGAGATGGAGTGGAACAAAAACCAAGTTGCAAAAAACAAGTGGAACATAGATTCAAACATGAGTCATTCGTGCCAGATATACAAGGATACAAACTGTATTCAATGATAGCTTTGGGATAACATCTTTTATTCAAGAAATACTGTGATCCCATAATTTCTGGACCAGATGTTTCCTGATGGAATGATTGACACAGTGATTGAATGACTCAAATAAACAATATTGTACAATATCATATTAAAAGACAGGACTTCAAATCTTGCAGTACTGACAAACTTCAATCCTTCCAGTGAAAAAAAAATGTATTTCAATACTCAATCAATAGGCTAACTTGTTGATTTAATATCACCTACCTATCATAATTTACAAACTTGAAAATTATTAGAAAGAACTTTAAAGAAGTAAACATAGGAGCTGATTAGTGACTTTATGACTAAAATGGCTAAATGTTGATAAGTTCTTGTTTATCTTTGTGATGCATGGAGATTAATGTTTTCTGGCATATTAAATTTTAAGAATAACATATCTACATGAAAATGATCACTGAGTGACTCTTTGGTTATAGGCCCTACCACAGCTCATGTTTCAATCACATACTTGGATATTTATCCATTTGGTCAGGGTCTACTGTATATAATAAAAAGATCATGCTTGGGATAAACCCTTTAAATTCAACAACAATGGTTTATCAGCAGATCAAGCATGCATCTTTCTTAAATATTTGCAGTTTTTCAAGAATTAAATATATTTATACAAACTTGCAACATCATGGGTGTTAAAGTGCACAGACATTCAATTTTCAATCAAATACTTGGATATTTAACCATTTGGTCAGGGTCTATATAATAAAAACATCATGCTTGGGATAAACCCTTTAAATGCAACAACATACAATGGTTTACCAGAAGATCATGCATGCATTTTTCTTAAATATTAGCAGTTTTTCAAGAATTAAATAAATTTACACAAACTTGCAACATCATGGGTGTTAAAGTGCACAGACATTCAATTTTCAATCAAATACTTGGATATTTAACCATTTGGTCAGGGTCTATATAATAAAAACATCATGCTTGGGATAAACCCTTTAAATGCAACAACATGCAATGGTTTATCAGAAGATCATGCATGCATTTTTCTTAAATATTAGCAGTTTTTCAAGAATTAAATAAATTTACACAAACTTGCAACATCATGAGTGTTAAAGTGCATAAACATTCAATTTTCTCCACAGTTCTAGTTCATTTTAGTTAAATTCAGATACATTTACTGTATATTTTGGCAGAGAGAGACAGATTAAAAACAGTGAAACAATTAGTTTTGACAATTTAATACAGCATTTTCTTATTTGAGAAAAAATCATGATTAGATCTACCAGTATTTATGTATTTTGAAAATGACATTTGTTGATGTTGAAATTACTGCAGTATACAAAAGAAAACTCATGTTTTTATTTTTATTGTGTCAGCATTTTAATCAATGTTTAATTGTTTACATGTACTTCATGACAGACAAACTAGGTCATGGAAGTAGTCCGTCATCAGCTGTTGCTAAGGCCAGTGAGGAACGTTTTTCGTAAAGCTGTCCTAAATGATTTAAGACTTGTCATTCATCTTTGATTTTGTACAAAATGACAATATAAGTACTAGCTATAAAAGCATGTGTAAAATGGCACATTGATATGAGTTGTAGCGTTTTAAAATCACTTTGATAGTCGATTAAAAGTTTAAAAATGGCGGCTAAAAAAGAATGTCAGTATGGCAGACCGTTGCCATGTCGTGTAAAGCTTGCCTGTCGTGTAAACCTCATGTTTATACGACAGGCCTATTTTGTACAAATAAAGCAGTGATGGTAGGATAAATATGTTATCTAACTCATATGTTCTAAAACTGTAGTGAAATTTGATCCCCTTCCCTGTCGGAAAAAAAGACTTGTCTGAAAGCTAAAGTGATTATGTCGACACTGATATTTTGCTTACGTGTTATATTTGCAGTCAAAATAGTAGTTGGGTATGCAACATTCCCTTCCTGTTTAGATATATGCTTTAAAGTAATAGATGCTAACCAATTCAAGTTGTACTTCTTTCAGACCGACAAACTACAGCGATTTCAGAGCTTTGATTACTAATAAAACTGTTTAAGCTGATCTGTCTTGCTCTGTAAATATTTGCTTTAATCCGTTTGTGCTATGGTTGTTCTCACAATCTCTGGTATAAAAAATCCCATCCCAAAGGTAACAATGATTGTACCGATGTATAAATATTCACTGGTCATTGTTGCCCCATTATAAACACAAAATTCCGATAAATTATCCGTAAGTTCAAATGTATGATTAGTTGAAATAAATGCCTTTATATGTCCTGTTCAACGACACAGATACAAATAACTTTTAATTTAAAACGATATCTAAGTTGCATTTACCTTTTCAAACGAAACGCTGAAATAAACAGTTACACAATGCATATTTAAAACTAGTGAAGGTGTGAAATGTTAATTCTCTTCATTCTTTATTAGTGGTATTGCTGTGACTCTGACTACTCGTTTTCAAATGTATGTTCCGTGTGCAGTGCTGCAGCTAGTGCTACTGAAAGTCCTTCTATGATACGAATTTATCTAGTGCCTATTTCCAAATCTTTCATTGAAGTGTTGTCATTTATCCAGGCTGATTTCGAGACCAACATTTGCATCTACTACCTACAAATCCACACCTGTAGTATCCTTTCCGTCGGGCACATTTCCCTATTCCATTAATGATATCGGTGTCACGGCAATATCTACCGGCTATTTTGCACGGGTTCCAGTGCAGTCCAAATGCCTCTATCTCTTCAGATACACTCTTACGTACCAGCAACATGATAACGATCGTAACCAGTAGCCAATAACCTGACTTCATTTTTAGATATTCTGCTTCAAGATCACGGTTTTATTGTTTCTCTTTCTCCTGCAAACAAAATCGATGCTTTAAGATATATCTTGTTATTATAAAATTATGAAATTTTTAAGTAATTTGAGGGAACTCATAATCGAACACGTAGACATAGTGAAGTAACATCAACATTTTATGTTCGAAAGTTGCTGCAAAATGTCCTTACTTTGACCACATTCACATACCAGCTTGTAACTATAGACCGATATCCGTCTGTATTCAACATCTAAACAATCAGTGCCCAAATAACGAAAGTTGTTCACACACATTTTACTTATAATGTGTTATATCATTCCGTATTACATTAAAAGTCTACAATTTAAAACTTTGCTAAAATACTTATATAAGAGAGTTATTTTTACCTCACATTTGACTACCCAGACACAAGTATATATCATGTAACTATTCCAGCAATGTATTCACCTGTTCATGATGAGCCACAACTTACAAGAGGAAGAAATCAACGTTAAATTTATAAACATTGCTTGGATTGAAATGCAATTACGATAAAGAATCTCTCTGGCAAAACAGACTGTTTCTAACAAACATTCCTGTAAACTTTTGCAAGGAAAGAAGCGTGTTACTATTTTATGAATAATCATGATATTATCCGTTACTTGGGCGAAGACTCTTGCATTTCACTTTGATTCTCATATTTTATCTATTTAGCTTCATTAATATGGAATAATATAATAGCTCAAATATCATTGCCCTTATAACAAGATTAGCTTTCAAAAGCTGGAAATCTCGCTTGGTTCTTAGTATAATCTAGAAATGGAATTCAGGACTCGAATAAAGAACGAATGCTAGATTACTGATTGTATCAGAAGAATAAATGTTCTTTGTCAACATACAAAAATGACTTCTGTCTTACTATGCTTTAAAGAAGAATAAACAGTAAATGTTCCTCTCGATGATTTATATTTGTATTTTGTAAGAATAAATTACAGACAATATTTGTGAATGACAATGTGACAACATGTACACTTAATTACATGAAACAAGAACGATTTAGCTTTAATCTCCATGCCCCAAAATAATGTGTACAACTTCAAAGAAATTCTGTTAATAGTTTTTCAGCTGCAATTCTAACGAAAAGTGAGAAATTAGAATTGTTGGGATAACATATGTTTTTCCTTTATTCATATATATGTTACATGTAATTACACATGATATAATAGGAAAGAGAAACTGTCTTATTACATTTTTCTCTCTTAGCTGGACTTACTTGTAATTTATCATCAACTCTCCGAAATAATTTTAAGAAAAACTATGTGCTGAAACTGGCTAACTTTGGTACATGTAAGAAATGAAAACATTGTGTATTAAAATGTATTCTAATATGCCTATGGTATATTTCTATAGTCAATTCGAGTGCTTTAATATGATTTAATATGATTAAAGCACTCGGAAAAGGAGGCTGAGTTTCGGATCTGAAAGTAGCCCCTTCCGACTTTTCTAATTTACTCCCGCGCAGAAAAATAAAATATAGAAAAAGAAATAATATCTGTATAAAAACATCAGTCGCACGAAATAGTTGGGACTAAGAACCTAAATATTATTTTTGGTTGCCACAGTTAAGCATTAGAATACCTTCCCCTTGTTTTCCTTTAAAAAGGCCAAGAAAATTCAGGATTAACCGTCACGCAGTGTTTTGATTCCGGGTGACAAAAGAATTAATAAAAACGTTTACGTCATCACACTGACGTCATTACTCCACGTTAAAACGTTGTACAGCTCAGTTTAGCGATCAGTTTAGCGATACGCATTTAAATCGATTGTCTGCTTTGTTAGGTTCTAAAATCTGACGTCTTCTACATAATGTCACATACGGTATTTTATATATATTCTATGTATCAGATGAAAAACTGAAATAAGTTTGTATAATAATGCTATGTATGATATCTTGAACGGTTTGTTAACTGTTATGTGAAATGAAAAAAGTGAGTGTGAAGGTGACTTTATACAAATTATATCTGTAAGGTACATATACGACAAAAGTACTTGATGTAGGGAAAAGAAAGAAGAGAGGAAATAGAAATGTCTCTCCGATACAAATATCTTGCTATCACAAATGAAAGACTGGACTTGAGTAAATATATATGTGTTTTCCGGATTACCATACAGTAGAGTATTGAGACGAAGGTCAAGCAGTGAAAAAGATGTCCCTTGTTTTGATGGTATTCAAAATCTGAGTGAAGATGAAGTTAGAAAACTTATATATCAATTGCAGACAAAATCATGTATCTTGACATTCTTCCAACGTTAATGTTAAAATCTAACTTAGGTGAACTGCTACTTGTATCACTAAGCTAAAAATATTTTGTTGCGAGAAGGTGTCTTTCCAACGAAATGGAAACAGGCGGTTGTGAGACCTTTTGCTGAAAAAAGCTGGAGTTAAACTGGGGTTTGCCAATTATAGACCTGTTAGTAACCTCTCATTTTTGTCCAAATTGATCGTAAAAGCAGTTATGTTTAGACTGAGTGATCAGTTTAGTGAAAATAAACTTTTTCCCAAAAATTATATCTGCATGTAGACACCATCATTCGTGTGAATCAGCTTTGTTACGGCTTGCGAATGACTTGGTTGCTATGGAAAAACAGGAAGTTAGGGCACTCATTGCAAAGAATCTCAGCCCCGCCTTTGATACTGTGGTCCATAACATTCTGCTTGACGTGTTATAAAAGCAGTATGGTATTTTTGGGGCAGCACTGGACTGTATTGACTCCTACTTACAACATAGGAGTTGTTGTGATAGTGTAAATTCAACCCTGCCTTCATCACGTCAGCTACATTGTAGCGTTCCACAAGGCAGCTGTTTTAGGCCGTGGCTCTACCTAACTTATGCTGGGACAATGTTTGGTGTAATTCCACCATCTATTTCACTCTATGGCTTTGCAGATGACCACACTGCGAACAAACGTTTTAAACCAACATCTTCAGTGGTAATACAGGAACTAGGACAGTGTGCTGTCACAATCAACTATTGGATGAATGAAAATAATTTTAAAATGAATACTTCAAAAACTGAGTGAATATTGTTCGGCAGTAGGTAACAGCTTTGTAAATGTAATACAAAAACAATTTGCATAACACGAGATGAAGTCAAATCAGGAAGTTGCATAAGATATATTGGGGCATTTCTGGAAGCATGTGAAACAAAAAGGTCGAACAGCCATGTTAAATTGTTTCAGAATCAAAAGTATTTGAAAATGTCTCACCAAAACAGCTTCAGAAACTCTTGTGTTGTTACTAGTAATTTCCCATCTTGATTTCTAGTATTGTAATGTAATCCTCTACGGAATCGCACAGCGTAATTAGCAATTTCAGCGTATTCAAAACATGTCTACCAAACTAGTTCTTAATCGCAAAAAATTGACAGCTCCTTGCAAGCTCTGTGTGACCTACCACGGCTATACCCTTCAAAGCCAGAATTACATTCAAAATGTTAGCCTTTATTTACAACTGCTCAGTTGGTAATATACCTGACTACCTTACAGGGATTCCAACAAAACAGACCCCAACAAGGAACTTACGATATTTCCATCCTGTAAGCAGTTGTTATGTTGTATTTCAATAAGAGAAGAACATTTAGTGACAGAAGTTTTTGTTCTGTGTGACCTAAACTGTGGAATGAGTTGCCTCTTAGCATCAGAAACTTAGAACCTGTAGAAACTTTTTAAAAATAAACTGAAAACACACTGCTTTTAAGACTGTTATGCATTATTTAAGAGACTGTAGTGAATGTGACAGTAACAAAGAGTATTAAAAGACTGTAATTTTACCTTGTAGATACATCAAATGCATCATTCATTAAATATTGTCTTAAAAATACTATTTTCATATTCTTTTATAAGTCATAAATGCAATATTTTATTAAGTACTATGATGAGTTTTACATTGTTTTTAGGACTTTGTAATTTATTCGATTTATCTCAGATTGCTTCTTACTTTTTAATTAATAACAGTTAAGTAGTGCGATGAATATTTCTTCTATTAAGTTGCTTTGATATTTATTTTATTTATTTGTACAACTGGTATTTATGTAACAGTATGCGTTTTATCAATTAATTAATTAAAAAGTTTCCAGTTTCAGTTTAAATACACAGATCGTCTCTAGCTTTCGTTTTGAATGAAATGAAGACGCTGGACGCCATGTGTTTTGGGTTTTGGGAGATACGTGCAGTAATAGATTGTTTTCGTAGTAAATTCCTGTCTTAATACCGGTTCAACATGGAAGCTACGTGAGTAAAAATAACCAAGTGTTGTGTATTGAAGCAGCCGAGGGCGCATTTATAAAAATAATAAATTTGCTGAAAACAAAGCACTGAGGCTGAGATCGTCAAAGTTGTTAAATATGATGCAAATGTGATTATGTCGTTGACCTTCCAGCGTTAATGTCTTGCTAAGAAAATAGCATAAATAATTATCAATAACGAAGCAGAATAAAATTACAGGTACATTGTTAGTCGGCAGGAAAATAATGCACACATGACATGTAATAAAGCACTTTGTTTAGTAATTATGTAACGGTCTTGCTTTAGTACAAGGTATCATATGTCCATGTCAGTTCGCCGATATGTACATTGTGTATGTGTAATTGAACCTTGCGGCACCGTGCTCAAAAAGTATCTACAGCAACTGTTTAATTTTGCGTTCACACTTGGTTTTATATTACATTGGCTCCAAGGCGCACAACATTACAGCTTTTGATTGCGCAGAAAATGTTCTGCGTTGTTGAAAATATATATCAACTAGTCATTAAAATAATAGAAACATTCATTAGCACCTACACTTGTGAACCTTTGTATTTCTTTATGACTTAATCATTTATCTGAACAAACAACAGCTGATATTTTCATAATTCTAAAATGTAAAATATTTAGACTCATTTAACATACAGGAAGCATTTGGGCTTTGTTTGAGTGTGTGCAGTTGCACAACAAATTCGTTACTGTTCACGCAACAACCCAGTCGAATATGACCGGCTAATACTATTTATTTTGATCACGTGTTTGCTATTGCTAGACTGTCTGTTGTTTAGATATATACAGTATACCTCAACTGTATGCCTTAAATAAATACTGCCGGTGTAAGTCAATTACAAATTTAATCATACGCTATTACAAAAAACTTGTAGAATACTGTATGCTAAAAAAAGGAATCTATCACTGTTGGAATATCCGGTTCTCGGGTATCTTGTCGGCTCAACGCCGTTTATCTTATCTTGTTTAATGGTTTCTTGTTTTTCCTTAGCGTTGCTCTAGTATACGGTAATTTAAAATTCAAAATATGCTTTTGACAGTCCGTCCGTCAACAATGTTTTTAAAGAACATCTCCTCTTAAACAGATTTGCCAATGGTGATGACACTGTCATATAGCCGAAACGGTGTAGTCATCCCAAGATGGCGGAAACGAAAACATGCCGCAGGTAGGTGTCCTTTACTTCTACTGAATTTTAGTATTTTACAGCCTTTATTGAGGTGAGTTTGGGTCCACGCCGATTCAGAATAGAATAAACATAAGCACAGATACTGGCATTATGCAAGGCATGCATTCGAAACACCAGCATTTGTACCAAAACGGTACACCTGATCTCCGTTCGAAAATCGAATCGCGGAGTCGACCGTAAATTACCGTTTAGACACTGATCAGTGCTAAGTATGTCCTTAGAATTGATAGTAAATAATGCAGAAAACCCCTCTTCTACTTTCTGCATGGCGAGTAGGACATATCCGTTTATTTTCTTGGAGAAAACTTGGATTATTTAAAACGTGCTGTGAACGGCGCAGTCCACGTGAACGGTTTAGTCAGAATGAAATATTTGTGAACGGAGTAGTCTTGAAAAGTGAACGGGTTAGTCTGAAAAAGTGAACGGTGTGGTCCAAAACACTTTAAGAGTTTTAAACGCCCGTTTATACACGGGACGTGTTATGGGATCACTTGCGACAAAATGTTCGTGGGCCAGATATCTTAGCCAAGTTAATAACCATTAGTTGACCTTTACCTACTTTCTTGTCATTGAAGGTACCGCAAGGGAATTTTAACTGTATACATGTAGATAGTTTGTATGCAAAACTTCAGAGCAATTTGATATCACTTGGGTGAGCGATATGAGGCCATCATGGCCGCCTTATTTCATTAACGATCAATTGTAGCTCTACTGGACGACACCCCACAAAGCTTATTCCATAGTGATTTGTCAGTCCATAAACCTTTCCTTTCCTTGATATCACTTTGCATGTCACATTTATCATTTGGCTATCATGAAAGTTGCTTGATCCCTACTGGGTTTCGATTGGTCAGTGGGTCAAAAGTCAAGGTCCACAGTGACCCACCGTTGAAAATCTTTAATATTATTATATCAAAAGGCGCTCAATTCAGAATCAGCTGGAATTCAATGTCGTTAACCCTTATGTCTAATATGTTTTGCAAAATTGGTGCCAATTGTTTAACTTTTCTAATGTAATATATCATACTTCAGGATGAAAAATTATTCTGGTATTTTTAAGAATCTGGACTACCAATCCGGAGGTCCACGGTTCGAACACCGGTCGGGGCACTGGAAATTTCTGTGTTTCTCTCCCATCTAGAAATGAACTTGTAAGAAACCCTGAGGTAGTCTCACGTGTATCGGTGCCATATACCGGGGACGGAAAAAATCCAAGAGGTCTTTACGTAAAGCAGCTAGGGTCTGATTTATTATATACCTACTAATGTTTTTCTGAATTTTCTTTAGTATTTGTGCAGTAAAATACAACATCCCGTTTCAAATTTTCCGTATCAGATGAATTTAGCCGTATCTTATCTGTCCACCGTGTAAGTTGTACACAAATGCATATTCATATCATATTCCTACGCTAAAAGTTGAAAAATAGATCCACATTGATGCAGTAAAATAAGTGTAGTTTCATTGTCGTCACATTTTTTTAATGTCACATTTAAAGACAAATGAATATAACGTCTTTTTCGCATTACATAAACCAGAAAGGTGAGCTACATTTTGCATTTACTTTTTATTAATGTTGTTTGTTATACACGGAAGAAGGAAGTGACGTCATCGACGTCATATAAAACGTGACACGAAATAGCGCGTTATTTTGATTTTTGCCATTTATGACACAAATTAACGTTTATATAAAATTTAACATATGGTATTCGGTAAAAGGTATATAATAAAAGGTATATTATAACTAGCACTACTTATAGCTCTTATGTTAGTAAGAATGACACCATACTGGCGAACTTGACCGTTATCTGTTAAAACGTTTCTAACTTTTATTTTTATATGAAAAGTACATGTTATAGATATAGCACATTTTTGTACTGATATTGCAAATAATGATCAGGTTTATAAAAGAAACGACTAAAAAATGAAGGGAAGGTATATGCCAACGTCAACATTGCCTTAAACTAAAGACAACACAACTGTATCATTATCAAATCCCTTTATTTAAAAAATGTAAAAATAATAAAAAACTGTTATAAAAACTGCTTCATTTAAAAATAATAATGATTTATTTGAAAGTTCAGTATTTCTAAAATGTTCCATACTCCATATGATTTTCATGTACTGTTCTTCACTTTACCCTTGTCTAAAGAAAAACCATGAACATAAAGGTTTATGTTGACTAATAACCACAATGTTCCCTATTTGTAATTACAATCCGTAAAATTTACGGCAAATTACCTTAGATATATGTAATCTATCTCATATGTGCTAAAATTGTAGTAAAATTCGATCCTTCCCTGTCGGAAATGAGACTTGTCTGAAAGCTAAAGTGATTATGTCGACACTGATAATTTGCTAACTTGTAATATTTGCAGTCAAAAAAGTTGTTGAGTATGCAACATTCCTTTCCTAAAGTAATAGGTGCTAACCAATTCAAGTTGTACTTCTTTCAGACCGAAAAACTACAGCGATTTCAGCGCTTTGATTACTATGATGAGTTTGTCACTATCATTCTTTGTATTTAAGAACTTATTCAGTGTCTTCGTTATGACTTCCACGATAGCAAAAGTATTTTACAATTTGTAATATGTCATATCTAATAAAACTGTTTAAGCTATTCTGTCTTGCTCTGTAAATATTTGTTCTAACCCGTTTATGCTCAGGTTGTTCTCACAATCTCTGGTATAACAAAATCCTATCCCTAATATGACAATGATTGCACCGATGTTAGCAATATACAAAGCAATAATAAATATTCACTGGTCATTCTTCTCCGATTATAATCACAAAATTCCGATAAATTATCCGTAAGTTCAAATGTATGATCAGTTGAAATAAATGCCTTTATATGTCCTGTTCAACGACACAGATACAAATAACTGTTAATTTAAAACTGATATCTAAGTTGCATTTACCTTTTCAAACGAAACGCTGAAATAAACAGTTACACAACGCATATTTAAAACTAGTGAAGGTGTGAAATGTTAATTGTCTTCATTCTTTATTAGTGATATTGCTGTGACTCTGACAACACGTTTTCAAATGTATGTTCCGTGTGCAGTGCTGCAGCTAGTGCTACTAAAAGTCCTTGTATGATACGAATTTATCTAGTGCCTATTTCCAAATTTTTCATTGAACTGTTGTCATTTATCCAGGCTGTTTTGGAGACCAACATTTGCATCTGCTACCTACAAATCCACACCTGTAGTATCCTGGCTGTCGGGCACATTTCCCTATTCCATTAATGATAACGGTGTCACGACAATATCTACCGGCTTTTTTGCACATCCGCCGACGCCATCCTAATTCCTCTATCTCTTCAGATACATTCTTACGTACCAGCAACATAATAACGATCGTAACCAGTAGCCAATAACCTGATTTCATTTTTAGATATTCTGCTTCAAGATCACAGTTTTACTGTTTCTTTTTTTCCAAATTGCCTGCAAACAAATTCGATGCTTTGAGATCTACCTTGTTATTATAAAATTATGAAATATAAGTAATTTTAGGGAACTCATAATCGAACACGTTGTCATAGTGAAGTAACCTCAACATTTTATGTTCAAAATTTGCTGGAAAATTTCTTACTTGACAACATTTGCATACCAGCTTGTAACTATAGACCGATATCCGTCTGTATCAGGTAATTCAACATCTAAACAATCAGTGCCCAAATGAGTTCACACACATTTAACTTATAATGTGTTATATCACTCCGTTTTACATTAAAAGTCGACAATTTTAAACTTTGCTTAATACTTTTATAAGACTTTTTTTACCTCTGATAACTAGAAAACATTTAACTAACCAGACACAAGTATATATCCTGTAACTGTTCCAGCAATGATTTTCACCTGTTCGTGATGAGCCACAACTTACAAGAGGAAGAAATCAACGTTAAATTTATAAACTTTTCTAGGATTAAATGTAATTACGCTAAGAAATCTACCTGGCAAAACAAACTGTTTCTAATAAACATTACTGTAACTCTTTGCAAGGAAAGAAGCGTGTTACTATTTTATGAATATTCATGATATTTTTCGTTACTTGGGCGAAGACTCTTCCAATCAAACACGCGATGTCGGTAGGTACAACGTTCTATCAATGTTGGATTTTGGTCACGACGTCGGCGACCCAAATGCGACGTCTGTCAAACGTCAAAACCCCGAAGTTCACATAGCGTCGTTTTCCGATGTAGAAACGACGTCGTATTGAGGTCGTACGTTTATAGGATTGTGTGATCTAATTGATAACTACAACTGCGTTGAGGAACTGCATTGAGGTTTTTGTGATTTTTTATTTAACGCAATACTCCCCTTTTGACCCTTTCAATGTTTTCAATAGGTGGAACTGCAACATGCTTGAATTATATTTGTATGTGGCGCATTTTCAATGGATGTATGCATTTTACTTTTTAAAAGCCTCCACCTGGCATTAAGTATTACCGAAATTTATATTTGCTATGACATCTCTTCTAGTGGTTGGAAAAAAGAAGATTCTTATTTTGAATATGTGAAATGGTATGAGAAGCCTAAATCGGTGAAAACCGGAAGCAGGTTATTTTGTCTAGGGAACATGCAGACCTACACTATGTGTTTGATTGCTGATTGGCTGAAAGTAAGTGGATGCCTACAAGAAAAATTATTTTGAATTAATCGCTGGTTGATAGATCATAAATGAAATATGAAGAGAAAAATCTGGATATAAATTATAATCAAAATAGTTGGTATTTGAAAATACTGACATATTTGGTCGGTGACCACTAAAACTGCCACAAAAATGGGGGTGGTGTCATTCAGCTCCAAATTACTGGCATAAAGTATTGGATCACATGTATAAATTTTGTTATTTTTATGTGGGACTAGGATGATTCTACAAAATAAAGTTCATTTCAACAGTCGGTGAGATTTTGGGTAGTCTCACCGGAAGAAAACCTTATAATGTAGGTCTATGGAAATGTATTTAGGCGTCTTATACCAAATGCGCATGCAACACTTCTCGCTATTAAAGTCAAATGTTCGCGAAAAGTGAAAGACAGCAAACCGGCGAAGAAGTTTCGATCTCAGTTGAACAAAGAAGATATGCAGTAGTTTGCAAAGGATTAAAATGGATTAGATTTCTTTATATTTTATCTACATTAGTACAAACTATACCTGTTTGCATGACCATGCAGTGTTATGCAATGACGTAACGACCGATTAAACAAAATTGTCCGTAGTCCACCCACTACATAATCACAGTGCGCGGTAAAAGTGTGTCTTATAACAGATTATGCTTGCTTTTTGATATTTCTTATTAATTTTGTTAACTTTTTTTATAAAAATGATATTCAAACATATTGCATAAAGTACGCTGCATAAATTCTAGGCATGTAAAATGTTTACTGGCGTCAAATCATGCGCATCATAGAGTATTTTGGTGACAGTTTTATAAAAGTATTTTTCGGTTGCTGTGCATTTAAATGTGTTAAACTAATGATAATGCCGCATTAGTATTTGATGTTGGTGCTTAAGAAATAAATAAATTGAACTAATAAAACAATAGTTCGTTACTTTACATTGATCTCCCTTGTGTTTTTGTTGTTGTTGGTAGAGATGTCGGCAGTGGAAGGGAGACAACTTCTGTATGCAGTTGCTTTGTTCTAAAACTAGACTGCCCCAGTAAAAATAGGAAAAGTAATATTTGGACAGTTATTACTTCGTACTGGTAGCAGGAAGAGTTTGGTGTATTGGGTTAAAAGCTATCATTTCCTCTACCCTTCCTTACATACACCTTCTTCAGCTAGATTTTTACTTCAACAAAATGAGCATAATTCCACTTTAAAATTGAGGTGAAATTCTACCTGTATTTTCGGCTTCGCACATCTGGCTAATGGTAAAATAAATTCTATTCGGGAAACGTGATTCCACAGCTTTTACATTGATCGTTAAGCATCTTAACTTTCAAAAATGTAAATAAATGTTGTTTATTCTGCTAAACCATATCATTATGTCCTGATGTACTTATACAAGTCTATGATCGGCATTTGATCGGATCGGAAAGTAGGTCAAACTGTATCATGGTTTTCTTAGATATGCTGCATGCAGTATGACATGGACGTTTGATTTAGAACGCAAAAATAAAGGAATAGAAAGAAATTCAATAGAAACAAAGAAAAATGTAGGTTATTTTTAATTTCCACGAGATTTGAAAAATAACGACTTGTTTTATATCCTGACAATTCCCTTTGTAGTAAAGTTTAAATTAAGTATATATATGAAACAGTTTTTGAGAAATTCTGTTTTTGTAAGCCATACCCTCATTTTGGCATATGGCAAAGTTTGTCAATTTTAGACACAGTATGTGAGTCCAAACTTTGTTGTCTCAAACATCTGTTTGCACTAAAATATTCCATATTGTGCCTTAATTTGTTACCGCATCAGCAATATGTTATATGAAGCGAGCAGGTTTTCTCAATATATATTTATCACGTGACTAAGACAGCGTGTTATCTCCATTGCAAGAATTTTATCACTGAGGGGTCAACAACATAATCAAACTTGCTGCACTCTGCTGTTCGTTCAGCACTTTGATTTTATTTATGATTATTCACTTTGTTGTTTAATTTTCGGAAACGTGTCGCCTTCAATAAACCGCACATTTACTATGTGTCCCAAGGAGTAATGCCGGGTTTATGTACGATGACTGCTGACACTGACGGATAGTGTTTTAAACTTTATAACGATGCCAAATGTATATGGTGTATGTTGAATGTTAATAGTACAGGTTATACAGGGATATGGATGCACTTGTATATTAAAGTCCTGTTTTCGTATATCGTCTTACAGCCTAATGCAAGGGGAAAAGCTTTCAATATACTGTATTACATATATCTTGGAAATTCATCAGTAAGATGAAACTTTTTTGGGGTAACATTACAATCCCCTTTGGATATACCGATATTAAAACCTTTATTACGTAAAACATGTAACCTTGTAGCTGCTTATTTTGTATTTTCTATATTTGTCAAGAATAATTTAGAGAATCAAAGTAAAGCTTTAGAAAGCTCGCCAAAAGGAGAAATATTATCATGTATAATCATAATTTAAAAGGAAAAAAGTTCCTCCGTTGCAAATGTTTTACCGGAGTGTTTATTAGAAACAGTTTGCTTTGCTAGATTCCTTATCATAAGTGTATTTAAATCAGAAGGCAAATTCTGTGAATTTCATGTAGTTTTCTTCCTCTTGCGTGGTGTGGCTCACCATGAATACGTGAATAAATTGCTGGAACAGTTTTAGGAAACGCAGTTAGACCTGGTTAGTAAAGTGTTTTAGATATTAAAGATTTTTTTATAAATTCATGCTTTTAACAAGGTTTTAAATTGTCGATATTTTAATATTCAATCAAAATAACACGTGATAAGCAAAAATTGCTTTGCAATGTCATTTTTGTGGGCACTGATTATTTAAATTTTTAATTTCTTGATACGAACAGAAAGTTATTAGCTGGTATCCTAATTTGGTCATAAAATGACATTTTACGGAATTTTCGAGAACACTTTGGTAATTGATTATTGAGATTGTGTTAACATGAACTAGTATTGTGAAACACTGGTATTGTGAGTTATAAGAATCTTTCACTAGTTGCAAATGCGGATGGGAATATCTGGCTCGATGGTAACTGTTTTGACGGTAACAAGGCTCTGCAGAGAGCCGGATATTCTCATCCGCACATGCAGCCAGTGACAGATTCTTTTTCTTGCCTATCATAATATTATTCTACAAAAATAAATTTTTTAAAAATGACTTACGTTAAAGCGCTATTTTCTTGTGGTGATGTATGAATTTACATATTCATTCATAACAGTAGTTCGTTCTGATGTCATTAAGAGCACGAGAGTCATCTTACGTCGGCGGTTGTAAGATGAGATTTTCCAGCACTGGTTTAAAACTGCAGATATCCCGATCTGGTATGCAAGAATACAAATGTTTGATTTTAGTAATCAAAGTGTTGAAACCAATGCAATTTTTCAAACTGTAAGAAAGACAGTTTGAATTAGCTAACACCTGCTTACTTTAGACTTAGTGAATGCATACTCAATTTGAACATTCTTTTGGACAGCAAATATCAGTAGCATGCAATATCAGTATAATTACTGTAGTTTCAGACATGTCATGTTTCCGAAAAGTAAGAATTAATTTTTTTAACTATAAATTTAGAATTTTATATGTTAGATTATCAATGTCTACAGTAACCTGCCTTTACAGAGCTTTGATTAGTCAAACAATCCTTTATTTTCAAGGTTTATTACTACGCAAACTAAAAAGTGAAGTGCATGCCCGTACAAGTCATGTGGAGTTGAGTATTGAACATTTTTGAAATGCTTCAAAACTTTTAAATTATTTCTTTAAAACGAACAGTCACAATATCACCTTAGATCCACATAAATTGATAATATATTTACAGATAAAATAATGATAAACTGGAATATATATATTTTTTTAATCTTTGATTAGGCCTGTTGTTTGATTTATGTCATTCAACACTTATTCAGAACGTTTTTATCATATTATCAGGGACAGGTAGACACATGAAATAAACCCTGACACTGTTTGCTGGATTTTTGTCTACTTAGTCGAAAAAACACTGTAATATCCCAAAATCCTTGACCCAGAAAATAAATCGCTGTTCTAATATAAAATATACTAAAACTTTGACAATGCGAACCCATGACGATTCGGCCCACAATATGATTAGACCCATTTTTAGTAACTTTACTGTACATTATTGTTTAAAACACAGGTAAGAACTTAGCTTCATCTGTAGGTCTGTCTGTTTTTGCCTTATAAACGACTTGGTCAATAATGAATTAGAAATATTTATAAAAAGATTAAAAAACAATTTCTCCTGCTTTTTGCTTACAAGAAATATCATTTTAAAAACTCGTACTACATTTGCATATATGGTTAATATTTTCAGCAGTAGGCATTTACGCTACCTGTGAATTCGCAAGAATACTTAATTGTATTTAAAATCTACATTGAATTAAAACGTCAAAGAATAATACTGCAAATAAGCGGTGTTCTCCCACGGTCAATGAAACATAGTCCCTATTTAAGTATATAGTGCCATTTAAAAGCCACTGGCATGCCAGATGTATTTTGTTTGATTTGCCGTCGTTAAAATGAACCATTGTAGGTGATTTTAATACATGTTACAGGTTTATATAACTTTAATCGAAAGTTAATGAGAGTATTCTTACAGGCATAACCAAGACTTTTTGCATCATGGCCAACATGCTATTTTTTCGCTATTTTTTGTTTGTATATATACACACATATACAATATATAGAGAGATATTTTCAAAGAAGGGTATTCTTGCAAGACGAATCATGATCGAAAGTATATAGAAAACAGTAGGGTTTGGAACCTTGTAACAGGAATTTTACGGTATTTATAATAAAGAATAGAAGCAGGATGCAAATGCCAAATTTCTTGATATGATCTCAATTTAGTCAACCGTAAAATCTCTAAATCTTGAAGTTTTTTATTTGTCTTAAAAGATTGCATTTTATCATGAACTGGAAAATTAAGTGCTGGCAATTCATTTAAAAACACTTAGCTGTGGTTACATTTTCAATTTTAGGTAGATTTATAATTCCAGTTACGTGTACTACATATTTTAAAAGCTTTAAACGCTTGAGCATTTTCAGGTATTTTATTGTAAAATTTCTTCATCGTATTTCTGTGATACAGGCCGGTATGTTAACCTGATCAAGGAATGGTGTTTTGCAGTTTTTAAATGCACCGTCGTGATTTTGAATGTAAGTGCTTACGGCACATCGTCAAGTCATTCTGTTGTGATCAGACATCAGTAATTAACATATTCTTGCAAAGTTCTAATTGAAGTTTTGATGTCAATTTGAAAAAACTGTTTTTATTTGCAGACCATTGGAGGACATAAACGATCTATTACTTTGAAGCCGTGAATATTAATTATAAAATGAAGTCACGATACTGGTTTGCAGCAGCGATCCTTAGTGTGTTGTTGCTACAATCTAGCATATCTGGAGGACTCAGGGTTGAGAAACGAAAGCTATGCAAAATACTCAAGAAGGGAAATACAAAAATATGTACAGATATCAATATCAAAAATAAAAAAGGCGCTTGCGCACGATCTGGAACTCACAACAAATGTGGATTTGTAGGAAGTAAATGCATGTGTTGGGACAGCAAACAGCCAGGATAGATGACAGTACCGTAACAAACATTTTATCGGGAACTGCATAATTCAGCATGACGAGCCTTTCTATGACTTTAATATATACACAAAGAAAAAAGTTAAGCATCCTCTGAAATTTTAGAGTGACTTATCTAACGAAGCTTTATCATGAAAATACCGTCAAATTGAGCTAGTGAAGAAGAATGTTTTCCGTAACAGCAACCCTCTGGCAAACAGAAAACGGCAAAACTGTAATATGTTGGGCTTTTCGGGTGATATTGTTGAAAAATCAACGGGTGCCGTTTTATCCGAAATCATAAATACATTTTAAGTATGGAATTGTAGAGGTCATAGAAATATTTTAGGTTTAGGTGGCGAATTAGAGTAAAAAGTGTAATTTGATTCTTCAGATGACATCCGTACTTCATACGTTCAGTAGCAGAGTAAACCTTCACCATGCCTGGCTGACCTACCTGACCCTGACTGGAACCTCGGATCTTTTTAAAGACAATCTGCTTACACTCGCAATACAAAACTGTTTGCAGTTCGTGCAGAGGGTTGCTGTTATGATTTACAGCTTTTTTCCGTCGTTTATTTATAGGTGATTTCATGATACAATTTTTCAAAGTCACTATATAGCTTCCAGGGGGTGCTTCACCCTTTCTATGTGTATAATAACTACAGGGTTACATAAGGATCATTCGTTTGCATACACTGCCAGTTTGTCATAAATTTACTGAAAACATGAGGACATACTCCTTTATTTTCTACTTAAAGCATTTCTTTAACAAAGCATTTGCAGTTTACGTACTATAATATTACTGTTCTCGTCATGATACTTGACATTGATTTACTAGATGTTTGTTATACAAATAACCGGTTTAGAAACGCAAAAGTGGCAAAATACTTATTTTAACAGTGTTATCGTGTTTCAAATTTATTCAAATTTTATACACAACAAAAACATTGTAAAATTGAATTCTTGTAAACGTTTCAATAAATTCATCGCAAAAAATGACTTAAATAGAAATAAAAACAATAGCGTCATTCAAATAAAAATGTTCAACTGGGGAAATATTTGCGTTTCTTAATCGGTTAAGTGTAGTGACCTTAGTATGGTAGTTATTGCAAACAGGCGGTGTGCAGACATCCCAATAGTCTAATAATCTAATAATCGCTTCAGTGGTCTCTTCGTAAATCATTTCTAAAAGGACCTTTCGTAAGAGAATGTCTTCAGCGAAAACAATCACCTTCTTAAAAGAAAACTACTAGATATAGTATTATACAGCAATCAATATTCTCGCTTTTTCAATTGGTGGATCTTTTATGGATACGTATTTCATCCAATTGGACACTATCAACGACTACTGAGTAATTGGTTATTACTATTAATCAAGTACAAGATGAAACAGTACAACAAGACGCCGCCAAAGATTTTTTTCCATTTTGATAGCACTCCGTAAAGTGATTGGTTGGTTTCTCATACAATCATGTATACATTGTTATTACACGTTAAATATCAATTACTCATTTTAAAATTGAATAATGATACCTTATACTGCATGTGTTATATCTTACATGTATTTATTATTTTTTAACTATGTACATGTCTGCTTGCTATTGTGATAAACAACCATTTTTATAACTGTATAGTGTGAGTAAATACATCCTCTGCTCAGATCAGCTGTTTGTTTACATTTCTCCATTGCATGAAATGTAGAACACAGAGTTTAACTGACAGGTACATAGTTAAGAGAGTTTATAGCCACTCACCAAATACTCGCTGCCGTGGCAGCGATTGTTGCCAGTTAAAACTATAAATCAATTGTAGTTGTGTTACACAGATGTTTGCATAGTGCAAGATACATATCCAGAATGATGGACACGGCAGAGACCTGTATAACCTAATATTATCTATTTTAACCAAACTTGATTAACTGAGCCGTGTTCATATTTTATGTATACATTTATATATCACCAAAGACGTTTGCCAAAGGTCTTATGGCTTAAAATATGTGATTGTAGCTGCAAATGTGTAGATTTTGTCAAATGTAGCTGATTAACCCGTCGTTCTCATTATTGATGCTGGCGAAGAGGAGGCCACTTATACGGATAGTGAATTTGAGGACTTTTCTGACACAGAGTGAAAAGAAATGCAATAACTTTTCTACAGAAATGAAAAAAAGAAATTTATTTTATAACAAAACAGTGTGTGAGTGCCAAACTGTCACAAAATACTCCCGTGACTCTGGCAGTTTACTTGTTTTGTAAACTCTGCTAGAACTATAGAGCGGATCAGGCTAATTCATATGTTTGAACTATAGAGCTGAGGCTAATTTCATAATTTTTCGAGCATTCAAAGGCTATAATCCAAAAGTACTTAGGGTGATTTGGCTGGTTATTGAACTTGGCCTAGATATTATGCCAACAAATGTATATTTTCACAGTCTGGTGAAGATCAGATGAAAACTGCAAGACTTAGAGAACGGTAAAGGCTAATTTGGCAAATTTTGGGTAATTTAAGGGCCATAATCAAAAAGTGCCTTGGCTGATTTGGCTTGTTATCAAACTTGGCCTAGAAATTATGCCCACAAACATTTTAGATCGGACAAGGCGAGTTTGCATAAATTATTGGCCATAATAAAAAAGTGCCTAGGGCGATTTGACTGGTTATCAACCTTGGTCTTACATCTGCTGGTAAATCTTCATGTGGTCTTGGAAAGGGTCACAAGTTTAACAGCTCCAAGGGTGGATCAATAAAGGCATGCTGGAAGAAGCACAACAGCCTCAGTCTACGCAGGAAGCGTTAAATTTTTTTCACTTATTTTTTTTCCAATCGACCGATCTTTCCGAAACATTATGCCGACAAACATATTAACTAACTTTGGTGAAGATTGGATGAAAACCGTTTGACTTAGAGAATGGTCAAGGCTAATTTGGCCAATTTTGAGTAATTCAAGGGCCATAATCCAAAAGTGCCTAGAAATTATGCCCACAAACATTTTAGATTGGACAAGATGAGTTTGGCAAATATTGCATAAATTATTGGCCATAATCCAAAAGTGCCTGGATTGATTTGGCTGGTTATCATACTTGGCCGAGAATTATGCCGACAAACATTTTGATCAAGTTTGGTGAAACTCAGATGAAAACTATTTGACTTAAAGAGCGTTCAAAGTGTGGTCGCCGCCAGCTTCAGGTGTTCCTATAATACGTTCCTTCAGGCGTATAAAAAGTATAATAATGATAATAAACAAGAGGCCCAAAAAGGCCATTATCACTCTATTGGTCTAACTTGCTGTTTTGAGCAAGTGTTGTGAAAATCTCTTGCAAAGTATTCAATGAAAAGCTTCACTGTGACCTTGACCCACTGACCCTAAAAAGGTTACCATCTGCTCAATAACAATAATCATCCTACAATGTTTGAAGACTGTAGGCGATGAAGATCATAAGATATTGAGCTGAAAAACGTCAGTGACCTTGACCTTTGACCCACTAACCCAAAAATCGATTAGGATCATCTTCATGTTACAGGGAACATTCTCGGCAAGTTTGATGAAAGTTGAATGAAAATTGTGAACTGTAGTGTTTTGCAGGATTGGCTATTGGATGTCACTGTGACCTTTAGACTATTATTTGATGTGTGATATCTCTTCAGAAGTCTTTCAGGGGAGCGACTAGGGCGAGAAAGTCGTCTTCCATACCTGAACTTCTCCCATTTCATTGATCATTAAAGCAAAACAAACATCCCCCTAAGTAATCCCTATATAAGTATAATGTAAACTCAAACAACCCCTGGGCGGGGTAATAATTTGAACAATCTTAGAAGAGGTTCACTAGGCAATGCTACATGCCAAATATCTAACCTCAACGCCTTGTGGTTTCAGATAAGTAAACTTTTTAAGTTTTTCCTATATAAGCCTATGGAAAATCAAATGACCTATGGGCAGCATCAATTTTGACCAAGGGGTCATGATTTGAACAATCTTGGTAGAAGTGCAATAGGTAATAATACATGCTAAATATCTAGACATTGTGGTTTCAGAGTCAATTTTCAAAGTGCTTCCTATACAAGCATAAGTAGAATAAAATGACTCCCCAGGCGAGTTCAAATTCCCCACTCCCTTTATAATTTAGGCGGGATTTACAAAAATATTTCGGGAGGGGGAGACAGCAAACACTTGTTTAGAATTATTTAAGTGTTTTAATAGTTACAGACCTTTTACGTGCATTTATCAAAGGACAGTTTTTGGAATATTCTTCTCTGGTTCTTTGGTTTGAATTCTTGGAGGGCCCTGATAAAGCAGCATCAAAATATGCAGTCTACAGGGATGAGTCCCTTGTCCTGTTCCTCTGGGCAGTTTTGATGTAAATAGTCTGCACTTTGTTTAAATGCATATCAAACTGATAAATTTCTTTGAACGAAATATTCATTCATATTGATAAGAGTTGCCTCCCTTAACCTTTTAGAATGAAAATAATACTATTCATGTCTCTTACAGTTATCCCCCTTTCGTTTTTCCCGTGCTCCTGTAAATAATGATGCTGACTGCAAATGTAACAATTTTCAAGGGTAAAATTCCACATCCTAGAATAGACACTGTACCTGAGCACTAAGTTTTATAAGTTCTTACTATACTAATTTAAGCAACTAGTTGAAAAAACACAATAAAGCCTCTTTTTTTCCAATTTTAATCGAAGTATGCTAGACATGCAATCAAAACCACGGTAACCTCTGTCAGTTCTGGCCAAACTTTGATTCACTGTTAAAAACTGCTAGTGATTTTACTGCATATCTCTCTGTTAATAAATGGCATTGGGAAAGAATGTAAGGCAAGCAGAACGAACATGAAAAATTATCAATAGAAAATGGAAACATAAATAAGAAATTAAATACAAAAAGTGGAATTAGGATGAGAATATATTGTTGCTGGGCAAATACATGTTCCGTAATGCCTAAATGTATGTATAAGCAGAATAATCTTTTATCCTGTGACATTGAATGGTTTGACTCACTTTCTAACATTTAATGTAAAGGTGGTTGAATTACAAAGTTACTAAATATCCGCTGAGATCAATTTTCTCTGAGATGGGTGGGGGGGGGTCCTAATTTGCACAATCTTGGTAGAAGTCCATTAGGCAATGCTACATGCTAAATAGCTAAGCTCTAGGCTTTTTAGTTTCAGAGAAGATTTTTGAAGGTTTTCTAACTTGTTGCCATAAAAACCACAGTTCTGCGTGGAATAGAAGTTAGAACTCTTTGAACAGCTTTGGTAGAGATTCATGCAAGGACCATTTCTGCCAAGTTTCATCAACACTGACCCACTGGTTCTAGAGAAGATGTCTTTTGAAGCAAAGTATTGCCAAACGCCGGACAATCATTGTTCCTAAAGGCTCAACATTTTGTGCCAGGTGAGCTAAAAAGCACAATTATCATCATCCAATATATCTTAGCTACATTTCTGCTTTATTTCTAAATCTCTATCTTTCCAAGTCTGCTTCCGTCTTTTTGTGCCTCTCCATCTGTACCTAACTTTTTAACTGACTTTTTTTCAAAAAGAAATACGATCCATCATATTTCGAAGGCATAAAAGGTTTTGCAGAACAAACAAGCTTGCAGTCTCCGAAATGCAACTCATTTTGGTAGATCTTCTTTGCCGATGGTTCTATTAACTCAAGAAAACCAGACGTATATCCAATCTCTAAATGCTTCGCTGTAACTCCAGTGCAAAAATGCAGATAATTCATTGCCAGCCAAAGAGCACTTATTGTTGTTATGCGAAGTAGTTCCATATAAGGATAGAACAAAGTCAAGTCTGAACCTTCAAAAAGAATATCACTCTCTGGATCATACATTAATATTTTTACAAAGTCTTTAGAAATACATATATTTGGAATAGTAATAGATACATATTCAGGATGAGTCAATTTCTGTACAAGTGCAAATACAATCGTTTTAGCAGTCATCTGCATTAAGTTTTTTTTCTCTTCACTTCTTCCAGCTACTACTGCCACAGGTCCAATCATAATGTCAACACTGCCATGCCAAACTTCTTCGTGACCTATAACAAAAGTTTGAAATACATTGGCCACCATAATCAATTTAATCTAGATATAGTTAAGACATCTATTCTGACAAAGTTTCATCATAATCTATTGAAAAATGACGGTGCTAGTGCCTAATACAATTGTCTGTAACCCTTTTGACCCTCCTTTTTTACCCCCGACGCAAAAGTTTTTATGACCTGGAAAAAAAATAGCATCAAGAAAATTTATACTTTTAAGGAATTTGGTGTTGCCTATGATCAAAAAGCATTTTTTATTGGTTTCTTCCATAAATGTTACACCAAAGACCTAGAAATAGCTGAATACTGATATGGGTACTGTACTTATCAAATTACAAAATCACATTAATTTTTTTTTTTAATCCCTACCTAACGACCCATCTTTTTTTCAGCATGTTTAAATACTAGGGCATAGTAAATAAAATACAGACACTTTTAGGCCTAAGTGTGACGCTAGAGTGTACACAATGATTTTCTATAAACTGACCCGGTGGCCTAGTTTTACATGAAAATCTTGGATGATCCATATTCCAACTTGTCCGTACTATTCTGACCACTTTTGATCAAGATCACATGATAAAAGAAGGCACTAGTAGCTGAAAAAGGAATATGAATTTGACCCATTGACCTTGATTTGGTCCGGACTGTTCCAGATTTGAACATCAAAACAAGAGGGCAAATATGGCCCTATGTCGTTCATGAGTACATGACCTACTTTTGACCCAATGTGACCGAAATTAAACCTTAAAGAACAAGAAAAGGGAGGAGCCAAAATGGATGCTGATTTTCGCAATATTTCTGACTACAGAGAGTTAAAGGGGAGCGGTGGTGTAGTGACCAAGGTGTCTGGCGCTCATCCTTGGGGTTGCAGGTTAGAGCCCCACCAGGGTCACGACCGTCCCTCCTCATATGACACCAGTACTGTTTTTGTCAGGAAGCGAACTCAAGAGTGACCAGATAAGCTTCTAGCCTTCTTCACAATCAAGTTAAAATAAATTAGTATAGTGAAAGCACTGATTAATCAAACTTGGTCAAGGTTTTACTATTAAACACATTATATCTAAATCTGATAAGGACTGATGCAGAAATGTAGGTGCTAGAATGTCAAAATAAGTAAATATGACTTTTTTGGATAAATCGAGGACCATAACTTTTGACGTAATAGTCGGATTACACAGTCCATGAGACATTCAATGATCAGGGAGCGTTACTTTGAAAAAATCATATTTTCATAGACAATTTATTTGGATTTTTAGATTGAGACCTTAAATTGCTTCTTAAATCAAGACTATGACGTTAGATACCTTGCACTACTGCACTGCAATATTAACTACCATTTCACTAGAATATAATTACATATATTTAGATCTACTGTAGATACATTTGATTAGAATCTAATATGTCCTGTTACACTACCAATGGTTGTGGTCAAGAGTGATGGAAATGTTAGCATCCTTAAATGAACAGTTTGACTGTGGCTGTCTTTAAGATTCATTTAAAAAGGTTAAGGACACACGAATTCTCGTTCTGCTATATATACATGCAGCAACGGTTTCAACAAGTAAAATATGCATTTATAGATTTTGTTTAAAAAGTAGTCACATTTATATTGTAGAGTTATCTGTTCTGTCATATACTGTCAAAAATGATAAATCATATTCTTAAATACAATGTGCTCAAATGGCAACAATACCTTAATATTTTTTCAAGCATAAACTTTCATCATACTACACATATCGCACAGTAAATTCATATTTCTTCCGGCAGATTACAAATTGCATTCACATTTTAAGGCGACACATGCTTCTTAACCTGACATTTGAGACTAAACAAATACACTTAAAACAATTTTGACAAATGTCCATAATACTTGAGAGGAGACTTCATATATTGTAATGGTGTTAGCAAATACAATACCAGATCTTGTGTATTAAACGCTCTTCTTCCTCGTAGCAATTATTGTAATAAATTTCATACTGTAAGTGAATTAAAGATTGTAAAGACGTCACCCGTTTTTCACTCTCAATCAAATTAATTAATACGCGATGTTTTCCGATACTTTATTACAGCAAAGTATCGCGGTCGCAACACCAGATAATTCGTATATAGTTGAATCTTCAAATTTTGTCAAAATAATAAAGTGATGCTTTCATATGCGATGCTATTGCCAGGAATGTGATTTGGAAGTAGCGTGTTTGTCGGTTAACTATTGACAGATTACAAGCTTGTTTTGGAACAATCGACAAACTGCCTGCTCATTTTTGGCCTGGGGACTGAAAGTCCCCTAGGCCTAAGTTAGTATACCACATTTCAAACACTGCAAGAAATTTAGCTGTGCTATGTGCGAATAACAACTGTAAACATGCGCTATGCGAAAGTAGTGCAAGACAGACCAGATCAATCTTCTGTTTGAATGTCGCATTATGATAAGAACGTATTACAAATAAAAAGAGTACATACAACTTCAAACGATTGCAGGAAGATATATAGCTTACGGACTGCATTACATATTTTTTCTGTTTTAGAAATTAATGCGCTGTTAGCTGATTACGGAAGATAATCATATGCATATCATGGAAAAGTACGGATATTTACGGAAATTTACGGAAACGTACGGAGCTCGATATAAGAGTTTGTAGTTTGATTTTCAAATTTCCGATGTTATTTCATTGACAACTTTGTTATTTACGAACGATTACATATATATTTACCTAAAATAAATTTCTCTAAAAAAAGATATAATTTACGTACATTCCCGAGAAGGAACTCACGTGATCAAAATCACCCGCCATTTATCGAGGACGCTGCATGTCAAGGCCCAGTGAACGGTTTCACCGATTACAACTACAAGGTAACCCAGAATCATTTTTGGTTTTCTCTCTTATACACATTGTACAATACTGTATTTATATTTCATTGCTGGTATTGCTTTGTTTATTTTTGTTCCAAGGTCTTGTACTTGGTACACAATAATTTTCGATCCACATCATCAGATCATATCGCTTGAAGTTGTACAAAGCGCAGATCGAATTATTTTTATTGGCGTAAACAATTTATAATGTTGACTATGTGATTATTTTTCATTTAACGTACGTTTCATAATGAAACAAACTTCCCTGCCACCCATATATTTGTGAATCATTCATTCTGTGTCATATATTGAATTTCGTCCTCTGCACATTTCGACCCGCGCTTTAGGTAAGGTTCAGCGCAAAACACGTAGGTCAAAAGTTGTTTACCTGGGGGTTAACCTATAGCCCCCAGGCCTTCAGCGCTCACAGCGCTTTGATTTAAATTGTTTCTGCAATGGGAACAATAAGAAGCTTGTTTACAGAGAAATAAATTGACAATAAATGTGTTTGCAGGAATATTACCGCTGTTTTCCGGGACTGTCTATTATAAAAGAGACATAATTACTGCTCATGTTTTAATTGTACAGACAAGGGTAAAAATATCGGCGTGTCCGCTGAGAGTGCTTACCGCTTAGAGCTGTTTGGCGGCGTGATTGCATAGAAATGACTTCAAATTAATTGGTTCAGAACGTCTTTGTTCCGACCCGTGTACGAATGATGTGTAAATTAAAAAATTAACAAGAGGGTCATGATGGCCCTAAATCGCAAATGCACTTACATAACAAAGCCACTGGTTGCTAGGGAAAGTCACTGGTTGCTACGGGAATCACTGGTCAGTATTGGAAAGTCAGTGATTGCAAAACACATCAGTTGCTACATTGTAGTTAATAAGGATGTCAATGGTTGCTATGAAAACACTGGTGACAAGATGATGCCAAATGTTGCTAAGGAAATCACTTGTTGCTAGGAGAAGTCATTGTTTACTAGGGGAAGTCATACGTTGCTAAGGAACCAGATTATTGCTAAGGAAGCCAATATTTGCTAAGGATGTCACTTTTGCAATGGAAAGTCACTGGTTGCTAAGGAAGCCAGTTGTTGCTAAGGAATTTCCTTGTTGCTAGGGGAATTCACAGGTTGCTTAGAATGCCATTGATTGCTAAAGAAGTCACTTGTTAGAAGGGGAAGTCCCTAGTTGCTAAGGGAAGTCATCGGTTACTAAGGAAGTACTTGGTTGCATTGGAAGTCAGTGGATGTTTGGTTAGTCGCTCGTTGCTATAGGAACCCACTGGAAGCTAGGTTTTTCATATAACTCTATATACAGACAAGGGATCCCCTTCTGTGGCTCTGGTCAATTTTGTCCCCAGGGGAATGATTTGAACAAACTTTGTAGAGGTCCCCTAAACGATGCTACAAATCAAATATCTAAGCTCTAGAGCCCTTGGCCATGCGATTTTGTTAAAAAAAATAAGTTTTTCCTATAGCAAGTAACCCCCGTCCCCGGGCAGAGTTAGGATTAGTGAAGATATGAAGGTGTTAGAGTGTAAACACAGTTTAATATAACAACTTTTGTTAAATCAAGGGTCATAACACAGGAAGAACTAATTTGATCAAAAAAACAAAAATAATATCAAACAGGGAATGCCACGTACCAAAAACGCAGCCTCCCCAAAACGAACCCCACAGCACCCAGAAGTGCACACCACCAACACACACACACACACAAGCCCATAATGAACTCATCCGAGATCTTACGGTCAAACACATTCTCTGTAAATATGATTAGGATTAGTGTAGAAATGTAGGTGCTAATAGTTAAATTTTGCATATTTTGTGAAATCAGGGGCCATTACTCTGGAAGAACTAACGCTATCAAACTCATAATTGAACTCATCCGAAATCCGAGATCGTTTGGTCATACACATTCTCTGTAAATATGGAGTAGAATTAGTGAAGAAATTAAGGTCCTAGTGTGTAAATATAGTAAATATTGCATTTTTAGCTCACCTGGCGCAAAGTGCCAGAGTGAGCTATTAGGCTCGCTTTCCGTCCGGGGTCCGTTGTACGTCGTACGTTCGTCCGTCCGTCCACCATTTCCTTCAAACGACATCTCCTCTGAAACCACTGGGCCAATGTTGATGAAACTTTGCAGGGATGTTCCTTGCATGAAGCTCTATCAAAGTTGTTCAAAGAATTCCATTCCATGCAGAACTCTGGTTGCTATGGCAACAAATAGGAAAAACTTTAAAATTCTTCATCTCCGAAACCACAAGGCCTAGAGCAGGGGGTCACTTGGTTTTACATAGGCTTATATAGGAAAAACTTTAAAAATCTTCTTCTCTGAAACGACAAAGCCTAGAGCTTAGATATTTAGCATGTAGCATTTACCAAGATTGTTCAAATCATGACCCCCTGGTCAAAATTAACCCTTCCTGGGAGGGGGAAGCACTTGATTTCACATAGGCTTATATAGGGAAAACTTTGCACAACCACAGGACAGACAGGCAGAGAATATATATTGAAATGTTACTTAGCATTGTGTAGTGGTCCTCTACGAATTATGTTAGAATCATGACCCTTTTTATTATAGCAAATGGTAGTCAGGTGAGCGATATAGGGCCATCATGGCCCTCTTGTTTTGTTAAATCAGGGGCCATAATTGAGGAAGTACTGATCTGACCAAGTCCATAATCGAACTCATCCGAGGTATTGTAACCTTTAGCATTGTGTTCAAGTTTCATCATGATTGGTCCAAAAATGTATATTTATAGATGCTAGTGTGTAAACAGTCTAATTAAGGGCGGACGGACAACGGACGCCGGCCATTCAACGATTCTGAAAGCTCACCATGCCCACTTTGTGGTCAGGTAAGCTAATAATATATTTTTCATTATACCTGTACGAAAAATTCGCTATGGTCACAATATGTTGATCTTTAAATAGCATTAAAAACCCGTATGACAACTTAATTATGACGCTAGTAAATTGATATTTCAATGGCATCGAAACATCTGTATGTCATATCAACTAAGGCCACAGTATGTTGATATATAATATGCTTCATATATACCTGCATGACAACTACTGTATGATCTGATATGATGCTGTATTTTGTTTCTTTCAGGTTTGCATTTAAAGGTGTTGTGTGAAGGATTTGTGAGATTGGTCAGAAAACCGGTGACTGACTGCTAACAGCTGCGGGGAGTTTGACATACCTCCGCAGTAGTTACACCCCTTTGACAGTAATGTACGGATAGCTGAGTTAGGTGAAAGTTATGTAATAATTAAGCTGTAACAATTTTTAAACAAAACTAGAAAATTTAATGTATTTAAATGTCAACAAACTTTTTAAACTTGTTACATAATTGTTTATAACTCAATATTAAACGATGGAATTAAGTGTTAATCAGTTCTAATGTTTTTGGCGATTGTATTGCATAAAAGATGTCCCAATCTTATAACAGTTTCATCACCCAGATATATATGATTTCCGGTAAATATCTACAAAGTTATTATTTTAATATGATAATCCTTTCATGATTTAATGGGATGAAAGTGGTTTATTACTTAATGTGCTGGGAGAGGGGGCGGGAGAAAATCTTAACTAAAATAGGAGTAACACTTGTTGTATGCCCACATTAAACAAAAAACCAATAACAACAAATAAATAAATGAAAAAGTTTAAACATTTTTGCGGTGACCCATGAGTCATGACATGATACGTTCATGTGTGTATGCTTACGTCTTAGCCAGGTTTAGAGACTTCAAACTTTTATCAATAGTCGTGTCGTATAGTTTCAAGCATGATTTTTTTGTCAAGTACAAATGATACAGTAAAATAGTGGATTTATTCCGAGAAGCAAAAAAGCTTAATCGAACGCTTCAGAAGTGTTCTAGGAATCAATTCCCAATTCAGAACTACCAAATCACACCCGTCTCAACAAAAATGCGTGCGTAAGCAATTATAGGAAGTGTATCATGAGAGGTAAATTTTTTTACAGGTTATAGTTGTACACATGCTGCAAACGAGGTTAGTGGTACAAAGGGAATAAAGTGATTCACCGTTTACACGAGTAAATAGCGTGTGTTAATTTTTGACATATCTTAATAAAGATGTAGAACTTAATATCTTGACAGGGTCAAAAAAACAAAAATAATATCAACACTGTTTTAAGATTATATATGTTTTATGGTGAAGAATGACAACTCGTATTCTTTCTAGATATACTTTAATGAGCGTGCGATATACAACTGAATCACTAAAACAGCTTAGCACAAGCAGCGGGAAAATATATATTAACGCATGCGCAGTTTACATGGTATACATGACATAATGACACATCTCCCTTTAACAGAGAAATAGAAAGATTATATTCTATGTTCATCAATGAAAAGCTAATGTAAAACATATATAAAGGTAATTGTAAAAATGTCACTCTGTACGCAACTAACAACGTTCTCTGTCATTTCTTCGAAATAAAGTTCATTCATACCGATGTAAAATGTAAGTTAATTGTTTTATCAGTTCTCACGCTATCCAGTACCAAGTTGGTTTACATCTACATTGATTCAATTATTTTCGGCTTCACAGTGCGTCCATATCGAGTTACATATGGTTTATCTGCACTGGCGTTTGCTGACATTTGAGGTTGATTACCTGAAACAATTTGGGGCTCCGAAAGGTTGTTTTCCTCTGAGCTTTGCATTTCAACATTCGGTGGTTCTTTCATGCACTCATTTGTTTTAAGGAGGTGACGCCTATTGCGTCGGTATTCACTGCCATCGGGGGTTTGTACTGTGAATGACCTATCATGGTGTTTTTCAACTACAACAGCAGGACTCCAACATTTATCTGCTTGTTGTATCCTTGCTGAATCCCCAGTTTTCAAAGGAACTAGAGGTTTTGCCGTTTTGTCATAGTAACCTTTCTCCCTCTGTTTGTTTATAGTAAATTTCTCCTGAATGACCTTGTGAGATACTGGGCGGGGATATAGATTAGATTTGGCGACTGGCAATACAGATCGTAATTGCCTGCTCATTAACATTTCTGAAGGTGAGTAACCGATATCAAGTGGGGTTACACGATACTCTAGAATACCAATCAAGGGATCGGAATTCGTTTCCTTGGCCTTTATGAAAATACGTTTGCATATTTTCACGTATGCTTCTGCAAAGCCGTTACCAGGGCTGTGATAAGGACTGGATGTTTTGTGGTGAAAATCCCAAATATTTGCAAACTTGGCAAACTCGTCGGATGCATAGCACGGTCCATTGTCAGACACTACAACTTCCGGTATGCCAAATCGCGCAAATATTCCCTTTAATCTACTTATTACTGTAGAGCTTTTACAGTTGGGAAGTTCCTTTACCTCAAAGTAATGACTGTAATAGTCGGCAACTATCAAGAAGTCTTTGCCATTTAAAGCAAATAAATCAGTCCCCACTACTTGCCATGGGTATTCTGGGACTTCAGTGTAGGATAGTGTTTCCTTCTGGTTCGAATGCCTGTGTTTAAGACAAACCGAACAATTCAATACCAAGTCTCTGATTTCCTGTGAAATCCTTGGCCAGAACATTACATCGCTTGCCCTATTCAAAGTTTTCTGGACTCCCATATGCCCTGTGTGACACTTAGCCAACAATTCTGACCTTAGTGCTTTGGGAATGACAATTTTGTGACCTTTCATAATTAACCCATTGATCACAGTGAGCTCATCCCTGTAATTCCAGAAATCAAGTAAATCTGATTTGCACTGATTTCTCTCAGAAGGCCACCCCTCGAAAATAACCTGTTTGAGAATAGACAGCTGATCATCCCTATCAGTGTGACTTTTGATTTCTTGCAACTTCCGGTCGCTTACGGGTAAGTTGGACATAACCATGTTAACCTGTACCTCAAGTGTCTCTGACAGCAATGGGTATGTGTCACCGACAGATCTTCTGGATAATGTGTCGGGAACGGGAATCTCTTTGCCGGGTGTAAAAGTAACCTCAATATCATACTGCTGCATTTGCATCAACATTCTCATGAGCCTGGCCGGCGCGGCACATAATGGCTTCTTAAAAATGCTTATCAATGGTAAGTGATCTGTGACGACCTTGACTTTTCTACCATACACCCAGTGGTGGTACCTTTTTATTCCGAACATGATCCCTAAACACTCAAGTTCGATCTGAGCGTAATTCTTTTCACTAGGCGTAAGTGATTTAGAAGCATA
Organism: Saxidomus purpurata; assembly: GCA_022818135.1. Lineage (NCBI taxonomy): Eukaryota > Metazoa > Mollusca > Bivalvia > Venerida > Veneridae > Saxidomus > Saxidomus purpurata. Next base: position 41,541,881 of record JAFMSR010000016.1, read on the forward strand.
GGCAATAGGTCTACCTTCTTGAAGGAGTGTGGCTCCTAGACCGGACCTAGAACTGTCAGTCTGTAGAACCAAGGGCTTTGCTGGGTCATAAAATGCAAGTACAGGTTCTTGCGTTATGATTCTTTTCACCTGTTCATAAGCCTCAATTTGTGGTTTACCCCAGTAAAATTCCACGTCCTTGGCAAGTAATTCGCGCAAGGGCGATGTGACCTGAGCTAATTTAGGCGTGAATCTGGAAAGATATGTAACCATACCAAGTACTGTTTCCAGCTGTGACCTGTTTTCAGGACTAGTCATGTCCCGAATTGCTGATATTTTTGCGGGATCTGGGCTAAGGCCTTGTTCTGATATGACGTGACCGAAATAGCTTATCTGTGATAGGCTAACTTCGAGTTTCTCCGCATTAAGGCGTATACCTTTTTCAAGTGACCTTTTCAGAACTGCTATCAAATTAGCATCATGTTCTGCCCTAGTTTTCCCATAGACCAAAATGTCGTCTACAATTGCAACAACCCCTTCGAGACCCTCGTATATTTCGTCCACTTTCTTTTGGAACAAATCCATGGCTGACGAAATACCCATAGGTAACCTCAAGTACCTGTAGCGGCCAAATATGGTATTGAATGTTGTCAGCATGGAAGATTTTTCCGTGAGATGAATGGCCCAGTAACCTGATCGGGCGTCTAGTTTCGTGAAAAACTTGGCACCGTTTAGCTGCGGAAGTATGTCATCTAGGGTTCTTACTGGGTAATACGGACGTTGAATATTTTTATTCAGGTCATGCGGATCAAGGCAAATTCTTAAATCACCCGACTTTTTCTCTACTGTGACCATTGAATTGACCCATTCTGTTGGTTCGCTTACTTTAGCTATAACCCCTAATTTTTCCATTCTGTCGAGCTCTTTTTTACACTTATCACGGAGTGCTACCGGTATCCTACGGGGCGGGTGCACGATGGGCTCAGCATCGTGTTTGAGAAATATGGAACATGTACCCGGAATAGAGCCAATGCCCTTGAATACTTGGGAAAATTCCTGTAACACCAAGTTTTTTGTCAGCGGGGTCTGCGTGGCATTTGAATTTATCTCATGCGTTAGCTTTAATAGGCCAAATTCAATACATGACTGTAGCCCGAGCAGAGGCGGCGATTCAGTTTCCACGACGTGAAATATTACAGGCCTAGTTTGTGCCGTAGGTGTGTGAGTACATTCTAGCGTTATCGTACCTAAGAGCGCTAATGGATTATTATTGTAACCCGACAGCCTGGTTTTAGATGGAGAGAGTGCAGTCTGAACCCCTACTTGTCTAAATGCAAAAAGAGGTAAAACATTTACCTGTGCGCCTGTGTCAATTTTACAATTAATTACTTTTCGACGTGGTCCCACCTCAATATTAGCAAATGCCTGGCTTCTGTCACAATTAACACTATTTATGACACTATCTATGTATAAATCCGAATTTTCTGGTGAATCATCACGTAAGTCCGCTTTAATAATGTTTACTCTTTTACTTCTGCATACTTTAGCGTAATGGTTCCATTTTCTGCATTTCAAGCACTGTACGCCATGAGCCGGGCATTGTCCTTTGTTATGTAATTGACCGCAGTTACCGCATTTAGTATTACTATTTGCACCAGGTGTTTTAATGTCCTTATGGTTGTACGTTCCCTTGTATTGTTTAGATATCTGTCCCGCTTGCTTAACAGCACTATGTCTGAATCCTTTTCTCGAGTTTCTTTGCGGTTTTTGCACGTAACTCACTGTGGAGCTCGAACCCTCGGCTGAAGGTTGTTGCATCGTCTTCATTTGTTCTTGTGCGTATTCAGTTGTTTGGCATATATCTACCGCCTTCGCGAGTGTCAACTTTTCGCCAATTGTTAACAGCTTTTCACGTATTTTAAGAGATTTTATGCCAAAAACTATCCTATCTCTTATCATATCGTCCTTGTATGAATCATCAAAAGAGCAGTCGTTTGCAAGTACTTTAAGCTTTGTAAGGAATTGTTCTACTGAGTTTTCTCCTTGTACCTCGTTATTGAATTTAAAGCGGGCAAATACTGGGTTTGATTTGGGTTGGACATGCTTCTCAAACGCCTCACAAGTGTCTTTAACCGATTTCCTGTTATCTGCTGTCAATGTCAAAGTTTTGAAGATCTCACGTCCTTTCTCTCCCATCCATAACAAAAGATATGTAATCTGCACTTCTTGTGTTTTTTCCTTAAGGGGGCCGGCAAATATCAATTCCGCATGGCTTCGAAAGCTTCTGAATGACTGCAATAAGTTTGTACTTTGCCAGTCCATAGACGGCGTAGGCACTCCGGCTAACTCCATGTTTTCTCAAGAAATTCCACTTTAAATCTGTTTTTGTAAATTAATAATCCTCACTGTTTTAAGGATGTATTTATTACTAATTCTCTTTATGTGAGCTAATAATCCTGACTTTTAGGGATGTATTTAGTCACTTTTAAGCTTCTGACACCATGTTTTATGGTGAAGAATGACAACTCGTATTCTTTCTAGATATACTTTAATGAGCGTGCGATATACAACTGAATCACTAAAACAGCTTAGCACAAGCAGCGGGAAAATATATATTAACGCATGCGCAGTTTACATGGTATACATGACATAATGACACAATATAGTCTATTCTATACTACATCTACTGCTAGAAAAAATGTTTATGAAAAATGAGAAATGTTTAAAGGATTAACAGTGATACTACACAAATAGACATGATAATTTTAGTTCAACAAAGTTACAACATAACCAAGGAAAACAATTAAAGTGTAAAGTTTAGCAGTTGAGATCAGTTAATTCTAAATGTCAATATTGGTCACAGTATTTCAGAAGGACTGATATACAGAGATACAGGCTTAAAAGAGGAATATTTCTAAATTACTGGTAACAATCATGCTAATTTTATAAATGTTTAAGTAAAAACGTCAAGAGGCATTGGTATAATGAATATAAAAAAATTACATTGTAAACTGATTCATGATACTTTTAAAATTTTAAATGCTTCCCAAACGGAGAGGATTAGGATGTTTTTAATCATCTTCCATCAGCATTTCAATATTTTGATTTCTCAATAATCATTATTAAAAATTTGGCACCGATTGCATTATTTTTCGACAAGCCCTAGTACTTAAGAACTGTGGTCATTTATTGTACAATTACATGATGCGACCTCTACTGAAAGACACTATTATTGACCAACTCTAAAGTCACATATTAATATTTTTTTGAAGTACATAGCAATAATTTCGTAATGTATGTTTTATGTTTTATTAATAAACATTAAAATTTGCCAAATTCCTCGACTTTCATAATTGTGTGAAAACAGAAATTTGCTTCTTAATGCACAGGCAAAGGCGACAGACTTTATTATATATAACTAATTTTTTCTTTAGCCTCGTTTGTTAATATACCATAATTCAGAGTGGCTTATGACGTCATTTGTTTTTCTTGCATTCCGTACAAAGTACTGTTGTAATAAGCCGACATAATTTGCATAAATATTTTTGTTTATGAAAACATACCTAGGTATGAAGCTGTGATATTTGACGCTACATCTCCATGACAACCGCGTTAAAGGCTTTACAAAACCGGACATAATTTGTAAGTAGTTTTCGCAATAATTTATTTATATTAATTTCTATTAATTTGTTGAAAAATGTCTTTCTGTAAATCTAGACATAGCCTGATGTCTTCTGTAACACTGCATCTTGTCTTTTGCATGTCAACGCTAGTACTGCGAATGCCTTTCTGAACCAAGGACTTAATTGAAAATGCAATTTGAGTCAATGAGAATTTGAAACTGTTGACCACGAGAAGGAATAAGCATGCAGGCGCACAAGAATGCTGAATATAAAAATTGATGTTGCAGACATTCGATATAAATTCAAAACAAATTCAAATTGTGTCATGCCACCAATAACAGGGACCACAATGGAAATAAGGGAAGCCTTTGGTTTAACTTTCTTGTGTTATCCCTGGTATTCGTGTGCATATTTTGGTTGAAATTTGTGTATGTTATTTTTAGAGTGTTTAAATTAATACATGCATATGTATTCATTCTTATATTTCATACATTGTTGTATGCCATTATTTATTATTTGTACACTATACCTAATAAATATATCTATAATTACAGTCACGTGCGGTAAATCCACAGAAATTACCATTAAAATGTTATAAGTAGATTATTTCATTATAAAACAGGTGTAACTGCCAGATCACTTGGTTTTATTCCCGATGCTATTCATTTGTTAGATAAATACTCGATCACCTTGAAGTATTTGTGTCCCAAGGATCATTTCCGTGTAAACTCTTGTGGAAAAGACGTTTAATAAACACGATACAAACTGTTGAAAATATAAGCTGGCTTGGTAGGTTATAAATAAGTGAAGATTTTAAACGTTTTCGAAAAATCCATCTCAAACTTACAATGGCAAACATATGGAGAGTTGCTGAAGAGAGACCTTTTGCAGTTTCACTAATGAAATTTGTTGCAAAGTTGACATGTAAAGTGACATTGGGTCAATCTTTTGTTTGTCAAAAATGCTCCCGAAACTCTACGGAAGAGCTTGATCATTTGCTGTTTCATTGTGACTCTAATGACATTATATGTAAGAAACAGAAATTTCTTGTAAATTTTACTGAACTTATAGACAGCACAGTAAGTGAATCCTTGCAAACATTGAAAAGGGATAAGTTTACTCTGCATATCGCTTGGTTATACTGATAATGAACTACTAACAGTTTTAAATGTTAACCATTACCCAGATTTTCTTATTTTTTTGTGCAGAATTCCTTAGGTCCATTTTCAAATAATTTGCTTCAGACTGTGTTAACTTTGCTGTATCGAAGAAGGTACATGTATGCGAACGAACTCTTTCATGAAGAATGACTATATTTGCTATAGTTATTTGCTCTTGATGAACACTTAAGTACAAATGCCGAGCATTTTTGTCACTCTAACATATATTACTGATAACAATGTTTTGTGAATGTTGAAAGCTTTTATTGTTGTTTTATTTTTGTGTTGTTTTGTTTTTGGTATGTTCTTTTTGTAATTAAGAATGTATGTTTGCTATAATCTTGTGAAACTTTGTATCCTTGTATGTAAATCTTTGTACCTACGTAGGCAATAAAGATGTATATAATAAGAGCTATTTCGAAAGACTGGCAAATTTCCAGCTTTCTAAAACATATCTTAAACTGATTTTGAGTCTGTTTATCGAGGCTTCAAAGTAGTAAGGTTATAACCGAATTTCCAGGAGCCAAGTCAAGCTTTCTAGACAATATTGAGATTCCAAATTACAGTAGGCACTATGCATGATCGCAAATATATCACAAGGGCAAGTCAATTCGTTAGAAAATTAATTTACTCATTTTTTTACTCGAGATCGAGAACTTTATCTTAAACGGTTAAAACAAAGGCTATAGATATATAGGATGTAACAGTGTAACAATTTATTTATCTTAAACGGTTAAAACAAAGGCAATAGATTTATAGAATGTAACAGTGTAACAATTTATCTGTTTTAAATGGTAGTGCAACTGAAGACATCTCCTGAAACACAATAATTAAAGTTAGTGCAATCGATAATTCTGCATTTAGATTTCTAATTCAAAATTGACCTGAAGTATATCCTATGAATGTCAACCGTCACGCACAAACACAGAAACAGATAGGCGTGTGATTTTGTACGTACGTCTGATACTGGTCAGTTGCAACAAAATTCATACGAACCTATAAGATCTCAAAATAATAACAAAACTAGATGTAGAATTTCAGCTGTCTTATTACGTACACATATCTTTGATCCAAAAAATGTACCAAACAAAGAAGTCATCCATTATCTACAACAACATGTATGTACTGTTAAACAATTAAAATAAAACGAATCTAACGAAAAAATTTCCCATGACTTTTCAACGTTAGGGATGTTTTGCTTAAAGTGGAGTTATGCACAATATTTTCAAGTAAATATCCAGCTGAAATAGGTGTGAGTACAAAAGGGTAGAAGTAAATAATAGCTTTTAACCCAATACACCTAACTCTCCCCGCTACGAAATAATAACTTTCCACATATTACTTTTTGACTGGGAGAGTCTTTTTAGAATAAAAAACAACTGCCGAAATATCTACCAACAACAACAAAAACAACACAAGGGAAATCACAGCGAAGAAAGGAACTTTTATTTTATCAGTCCGATTTAAGCACCAACTTCAAATACTAATGCGGCATTATCATTAATTCAACACATTTAAATGCATAGCAACCAAATATTTCTTTTATAAAATTGTCACCAAAATACACTATGTGCAGTAAGATGCGCATATTGTAGTTTAAACAATATTTGGAATGAACACATTTAGTGTTAAAAAACATCAAATCCTGTTTTTAAACGAGTGGCATTCATTTGTTGAAAATTCCCATAATAGTTACTTTATAAGACCTTTAAAAGAAATTTAAAAAAAACTATATGTTATCAAATCCTAAGGAATTTATATGTACACTAAAAACTTACTTCATAACATCTATCTCAAACACATAACTGGAGACAACACTTACTTTCCTGTATGATCAGTCACAAGGCGAACTTCAGAATAAAGGCCCTTTAGTTTTCCTAAATAGAAAGGATAACTATTTCCTGTGACAATCTCATGCGCACAGAATATTATGTTACGTTATGTGGCATTTTCTTTCACATCACTTATCCTGACAGTTAGCAAGGCATTTTTTAACACTGAAGAGGGTTGTTTAATCTGGGAACTCCGGTTTCTTCCACTGTTAAAGATTTTCCAGTTTGGGGAAGTTACGTTCACCGTACGGGCTTCGTACGACATTCTTGACTATTTTAGCTAAAAATGAGAAATTTTCAGATAGCGCCGAACTGGTTTATTATTGTCGTACGATACCCTGCGGATACTGAACGAGCGCCGTACGAACACACGTGCATCGTACGAGGTATATTCGAGATCCGTCCAAGCTCTTCACGTTTTTTTTCTGCGGTGTCCTTACATATATGCTACAATCACCGAGTCACCGAGTTATCTGCGAGTTAAAAAAATCCGTACGTTGCTCGCAGTACGGACTCTGTTCGATTTTGCAAACTTTCTACTGAAAACTTACTCGTATGGAGCTCGTAGCGTTAGTGTGACCAGGGTATTAGACGGAGATGAACGAAAGCGGTAGTCTAGTACGCTTATCCACTGTGCGCTCAGTGACCCTGCTACACTTAATATATAATGAATGTTTTAACCCATTTGCCCACCAATCGAATCGCTCAGATTTTCAAATAGACGTCTTTCTTTTTTATCGTAAATTACTACTGAAATCACTTAATTTATTAAGAGTTTACTCTTAATAGAAAGCTCATATCGGTGGCTATGGAAACACTAAGTAAGTTACCGCTCGCTCCCTGAGGGTTTCTTAATTGTTAAAATTTAACTCAATAAACACTACCTTATTTATTTGAGTAAAATCAGTCAAGCGTCACTTGATAAGATAGATAGATTTATTAAATGTGAGGATTTTCAAATCCTAACATTTATTGTACCCGGTTTCTGAGAAGAGCAGTTTCTACTTTTAAAACCGAACTACCCCTCAATTCTAAATAATCCTTCAGATTAATCACATGTCATATTTATAGAAATTAACATAAGTAATCAACAGTTTTGGCGTTTGTATGATTGTAAAGATTTATATTGTTTCAAAGAAAAGAAAAATATGCGACAATTTATCATAAAAAAGAATTTAGTCAATTTTTCTAAGTTAATGTGCATAGGTTGTAAGTACTTCTTAAACGTTCGACAGATACAGCATTATGGCACTTAAGTGGTCTGTTTCTTACTACGCAGTTTAGACATGCACTACTTTAATAAGCGCTGAAAGTGACACACCTCATGTACCATTTACACTGGCAATACTTTACCTACATTGCATTTATAAACGCCATAATGAAAATGTAGGTTCTGATAACAGACGCAATGTCGTTCTGGTTAACTACGCGGTTACGATATGTTTTCACTCCAAAATCGAAAGTAGCGAAGTCACGAAGATACTACGCAGTTGGGAGTTTAAAGATGATTGTTATTTAACTATAGAATTTATGTAGAAAAGAGCCAGTTTTTAAGTTGCTGTCGCTATTAGCGATAATAGTGAAATACCCTTTTACTGCCATATTCAGGGAAGCACCGTGATGTGCATTTGTTAATATAGTTGAACATGCGAAATAGACTGTTAAAATGCACCAAAGATTTTGTTAGCAAGCTTGTAGCAAAATAGTTTCGTCTTAAACCACCTTTTCAACAGTGTTTCAATAGATAGGATTCCTAACTATTGTTAAATGAAATTATTGATTGATTATTATAATTATTTACAATAATGCACTGTGATTCATTCATTTTGAAATACCTACCATTCATGTGTTCTGCATGGTTCAGTGTAATAAAATAACAAAAATTGAGCCGCGTCATGGGAAAACCAACATAATGGACTTTGCGACCATGAAAGCAGGCTTGTCTGGATCGATACAGGTCGCCCATCAATGTGTAAGCAGTTTCTGTTTTATTTTGTGTTTTATGTTGTGTTTACATTTAGCATACGAATATTTTATTGTTCTTTATTCATTACTTAGTCCAGAAAAAAGATCTACGTCAAAGGAAATACATATCAGTTACATGTACGTTTATTTACAGGCGGACAGTTAATCTAACGATAATTCCTGGTAAGAACCAGTACTATGACTATTATCTTCTTAAAAAACTGCAAACTTTCTCACATGAAGAGACGTGGTCAGTAGCGGGGCTCGATCTCAAGACTCTCAATAATTGAGAAGTTTCAGCTTTTCTAACCACTTTACCTAGGAGGAATCTCACCGTCAGTAACATTGCTCAATATGCTGTTACGTCAAGTGGCCAGATGTTCCACTTAAAAAAACTATAAGACATATTGCAAAACATGTGTTCAACATTCCTCTCCTAAGTACCAAACCTTATGATAATCTATGTTTCAGACCGAACATTTTCAGTGCCTTCAGCGCTTTGATTTTGTTTTATTTAGTGGTTTATAAAGCTGTACCACTTATGACAATATTTTATCCTCAACTGAGTTTCATAAGTTTAAATATTTACTACTGCGAAAGCTTTAGCACTACATACATAGTTGTTAGCGTTACACTAACATTTGAAAGGATTTTACTTTTGATATCAAATTACCACGAACATTTTTGTTAATAGTTCACAGTTATGGTTGTGTTTGATTTACTGGATGTCGTTTACGTAATTGTAAGTCTTATGTTATACAGACAAACGAAAACACAGAATTAGTTTTGAATTCATTTTATTTACAAAATAAACATTTATCATGCATGAAAATTAATGTCACTGAGTAGATATTATTAATAAAATAACCATTCAAATATTGCTGTAACAGATATAGTTAAAAACAGCTGAATATATACAGTTTGTACATAAAGTGATCTAACATGTTCATGAGTTGTGGATAAGGAAATCCCACCCCGAGGGATGAGATACGTCCAAAAACGTTTTAATCGCATTTTCACAGTAAGAAGGAATGAGTGCAAATACAGGATGAAGATGAAAAAAATGAAAATCAACTTTTTCTCCAATTTTACTTCAAAACTGCTATGGATGAATAGAAAATGATCTAAGAAAATGAATACCAGCAACCCTATGTTTATTTCAAAAATAAAAATTTTACAGTCATTTTTCGATTTTTATGTCTGCTTACAATAAACGTAAAAATAGTCCGGCAGCGATGTGAGATAAGCGATGTGAGATAAGGTTATCTATCACCGGTAAATGCGCAGAAATATGTATCTCATAGGTGAGGAAAATTAGTATCCATAAAAATTATATCGATTGCCATTTTGTCGAAAAATATTCTATAGTCCTTAGCTTCTTGTTTAGTGATTAAAGCCGTGTTGGTAATGTTCCGACAAATCGTATCTACAACCTGGACAGTATTTAACTTTGATTTTCAGTGACCACAGTGTAATGGTTTATTTTGAGGGAATTTTTAGAATTCAGGGTAATACCTTTCACTTTGAAAAAAATATATTACCGCTTTTATCACTCCGCCCTATTTTGAAAGCATAGTTTTTTGGTCCAACCGTGGCTAAATGTGTGATTCTATTTCCATTCACTTCGTCTGTTAAGTCACTTAGATAATCACCCTAAAAAATTTTCACTCGCCAGGTTTTGCTTTGAATACGACGGAAGAGAACACGTACAGTCCAAAACGTCCCCAAACCAAAACGTCCCCTTACCAAAACTTCCCACCATATTCACCAAAACGTCCCCAATTCCTCCCGATATTGTGAAGCATTGGAACACATTTTTTTTAATTGAATCTGTTTTTTTTACATATTTTAGTCAGTTTTATCATGTTTTTGACAAAACGTCTCCCTTTTTTCAGGTCAACAATTTCACCAATGTCAAAAACGTCACCTTTGACAAGGTACTTATTTCGAGAGCGGTTAATAAAAGTTGTAAAATGTCCCCAATGTTCAAAATGTTCCCAGTCACCAATTTCACTAACGTCAACAACGTCCCGAGTGACATAAAACTTTGTTAGAGAGTGATTTGTTGATGTTGTAAAATGTCCGAAATGTCCCGAGTCATCCAATTTCAGCAATGTCCAAAACGTCCCCATTGACCGAGCACTTAATTCGAGAGTGATTAATAAAAGTTGTAAAATTATCCAAAAGGTCCCTATTGACTGAGCATTTCGAGAATGGTTAATAAAAGTTGTAATCAATCGATAGTAAACAACTAGTAAAAATATCAGACCTGGAAAAGGGGGTCGTTTTGTAAAAAAAAAGACAAAACTTAGATATTTAAAAAACAAATTTAATTATAATAATTTGTTTCAATATTTCTTTTTAACCGGGAGGAATTGGGAACTTTTTGGTCATTTTGTGGACATTTTGGTCACTATAAGAGGACGTTTTGGTCAAAATGGGTACGTTTTGGACTGGGGACGTTTTGGTTTGGGAACGTTTTGGCTTGCTTCGGTCTAAGTGATGCCGGTAACTGTAGAGTTTAAGTCGGGCATGAGTTGTTGTTTACGCAGCTAAATACATTTGTTCTGCATTAAGCTTCCAAAAAATCAGTATCGTACACCCAGTGGACCTGATTGGAATGATCATTAATAAATCTCACATTTTTAACGATTTGCTGATCGCTGGTCATGAAATTGAAAATTTTGTGTTTGACACGTACGTTGACTGTGATAGATTTGTGCGCTGACCGAATTTTCACCAGAATGAGTTTAGCATCAGTGTGGCCAAGGAGCGAAGACCATGGTCTTTACAAATGCTGCTGTAGTCTAAAACTATATCTTCCTGTTCGTAAAACTATTTATAGCATTCTGTATTGCACCATTCGGGCCAGCCGCTTGCTTCATGTTTGACTTTTAAAAATGTATTTACATATTCAGTTGTACTACGATATCCTATTGAAATGCCAAATTTCATTAAGCTTCAGAATTCTCCAGATCCCTCAATTCACGATCAAATCCATCACATTTTCCATGGGCAATGGGTGCGACGTCCAATTGCATTCCATGTTTAAAAGATACAGTACTACGCTACACGTTGAAAATAGTATGGGGTATTTTTTCAAAGACAGTGTCGTGTTTAAATCAAAATAATAAATACCTTAGTATTAAATAACTGATGGGCCCATGATCTTATTACTTCTCACCGTGAACTCCTAACAGTAATTTAATACACATAAATTCACAGTAAGGGTTTTATTAAACAAATACTTGTTATTTGTATTGCTTGATGTTGAAATAACTTGGAGATGACGTATCACTTGTTTCCCAGATATACTTAATGCTCACAGGTTGATCAATAGGCCATACACTTTTTATCATTCATATATAAGTGCATTGTATGTGTGGACATAGCGTTCACATTTTAATCTACCTGCTAGATACAAATCTATATAATTTCGAGAATATACTGCATGTAGTTTAATTATCTCCCGATGACTTAAAAGCTGCAACTTTAAAATAAGTGTATTTGTGAACATAACAAAACATCATATTTCATTAGTCTTAAAGCTGCTCACTCTTAGTTGCCGTGAACAAAAATATGTTTTTCAAAAATGACATACGTTATTTTCATACAATTTGAAGAACTTTACTTTTTTACCAAAATCTGAGAGCGAGAAGCTTTAATGCATTGGTGTCTCATGACATTGAATTTGTTAAAACAATTAGTTCATGGATCATCTTCACCTTTTTCATTTTCAGGATAGAATAAATTAAAGAGGAAACTGCACAGTGTTTACCAAGATATAAAATGAGGTCATATTATTTGCTCGCTCTGATTGTTACTGTGCTGTTCCTGGCGACATGTGTGACGGAAGTGGCAAGTCAACTATGCATAAAGCAGAATGGTAGATGCAGAGATACGAATAAAAATGGAGATCCCGTTCAAGGACGTGGTCGATGTGCAAAGTCAGGAAAAAATAAGGCCTGCGGTATGATTGGCAGCAGCTGTCGATGCAAATCACCTGTCATTTTAAACCAAACTCCAGATCCTGATAATGTCACGATCTCTAGCATTGAACAAGAAACGACATATAACGCACCTTCTTCATCGGAAAGCAATTTTCAAAGTTTAAATCGTGTTTCTTCAATGACTTTGTGCAATGTCATGACGATTATATATGTGAACCTTTAATTTACAACGACATTCTTCTTGAACTACTTTGTTTAATAAATTGAAATCATATAAAAAGATAAGACAATAATGAGAATGATATGTTAAGGTTTATAATATATTTCTATATGAAATGTATACATACTCATTACTTGTTTTCCATATTACGAGGACTGTTCAAATATGAATGCAACTAAGCACATAAAAATGTATCCTTTTTAAAATTTTATTTTGTCTCCTCGAAGTATTCACCTCCAACAAATATGCAAAGTTTCAGTCTTCTAATCCAATCCTTGAAGGCATTTTCATAGTCTTTTCTAGGTATACTATGAAGGCAGTGGAATATTGTAGAACCGAGGTGTTTGCGCTGGACAAATTTTCGACAAGAAAGGTATTGTTTAGCCTTGGGAACAAAAAGAAGTCACACGGGGCAAGGTCAGGCGAATACGGAGGGTGAGGGAGCACAACAACCTGCTTCAGAAAGTCTTGTACAATAGACGCCTTGTGCGATGACGCATTGTCATTTAGCAATCTATAAGCCAGTTGCAGGTCTTCGATTTTTTAAATATTTCTTCGGTTTTCGAAGAACTTTAGTTTTGTAAAACTTCGCATTTACGAATTTGCCTTTAGGTACAGCAACCTGAATGGCAGAACCCTGATTTGTGAAGAATATGGCATACATTACCTTCTTGACACTCATGGTCCGCTTTGCAATGCATGGTCTTTTGCCAGACTTTGTTGCCCATATTTTGTTCTGAATCTTTCGTTTGGGCTCAAAAAGTGAACCCATGTCTCGTCAACAGTGACGACATTTGCGAAAGACCGTGCATTGTAATTTGGAAACTGTTTAAGCAACATTTTCGCGCATTGCACGCGTGCCTTTTTCTGCTCATCTGTCAACAGATGGGGAATCCATCTAGCACAGATCTTTCTCATTTTCAAATTACGTTTCAGAATTGCATGAGCTGCTCCTAATGAGATGCCAACCATACTAGCTATTTGCCTAGCGGTGTATCTTGCATCAGTAGCAACTATTTCTTTCACTCTAGCAACCATCTTTACAGACGTTGCTGTTTTCGGTCGACGGCCATGTGGTGCATGTTCTGTTGAAACTAACCCACATTTGAATTTCGTAAACCAACGAATAACTGTCGAAAAAGACATTTCATTATGCCCATAAACAGAACATATTTCATCAAAAATGTCTTTACACCCTATGCCAAGAATACAACGATTCTTAATATAGGACCATATTTCAACGGCGTACGCTGACCGTCTTCCAACCATTTTTGTATTAGTATACACGAGTAGGTAATGTTTACAGCTAAAGTGAACGGATTTTAATGGGTGTGGTATCAATGTAAAGCTAACTTGTTTATCTACCCAATAATCTTGATTTCCTCCTGATTTTCGCATTATTGAGCGAGATAACGTTCAATGCTCAACGATCTATCTGCATACTGCGACACATGGAAACTAAAAGTTAATACCACTAAAACAAAAATAATGATATTTGAACAGGGCAGACAAACAACTTGTAACTTATCAATCTTAGACAAATCTTAGACATTGTCAAATCTTTTAAATATCTAGGAATACATTTCTTCAAAAATGGTCACTGGTTTCGATCACAAAAACATCTCGCTCAGCATTGCATTACTTATTGTAATCAATCTATTAGAATTAAAAGTACAAGATAAGTGTAAAGTACTTGATAGCCTAGTAGGTTCTACTAATTCAAGCAGGCTGTCGTCATATTGCTTGTTTAAACATGAATGTGTACAGTAAAAATATCTAGATACTATAAATATCAACAAATTTAGAATAACACTAAATAAATTCCGGCTGTCGACTCACAATTTGGAAATATGAAAGGGTAGACATAAAAATATCCCTAGAGAGAAAGAAAGTGCCGAAACTGTTCAATGAATTTGAAAGAGGACAAATATCATTTTTCATTAGTTTGTCCAAAATATTATCATTTACGTCGGAAATTCTTTAAGCCGTATTTTTGTAGATAGCCTACTGTACAGAAATTTGAAACCCCCATGTCCATTACAAATAATAAAGCTTTGAATGATTGGCCAAATATTTATATTATGCACTTAAAGAAAGAACGTGATTGTACCTATTTTATTGTATATGAAGGAATGAACAATGTTGAGACTATTCGAGTGTACTAAACAATGAGTTAGTCAACTGTACTATTGGTGGTACTGTGTAAGGTAATATACATTATGAATACTGTCTTAAATCACGAGTACCTCATTATTTTATAATACAAGGTAAATAAAAATGCTATTTCGAATCTCAACGTTTATGAAATTACTTTGTGATGTCAGTGAATAATTTATTTATTTATGTATAATGCAATACTGTATGTTTTGCCTATTCATTCATTCAATACAACTTTTACCCAATGTCCGATTTTTACAATGTCACCTCATTTGTTTATCATTAACACTGTCTTCGAGGCACATGCATCTCAATTAATGATAATGCAACCTTATGCATTTTCGTATATGTTTGAATAATATTTAATTTCTAGGTGTAACAAAAATATCTTAATAATGTGGTACAAGGGAGATAACATTGTACCCCTTGTCGTCGAGTCTATGGAGAGTTATTGTTTTGATTTAGAATCATAAATGCATAAAATGTTTCTCTAGAAATATTTCTCATTGTTCATACTTTGTATTTGGAATGTTATTTGTCGACTATGAATTGGATGTTATAATTTAATTAAGAAATAATCTATGGCTTGGAGTGCTTTATCGAAATTGAAGCATTCCCCGGAGATGATATGCCTGGCGGAATAATTCACGAGGGCGAAGCCCGAGTGAATTATTATGCAGGCATATTACCGACGGGAAATGCTTCAATTTCGATAAAGCACTCCAAGCCATAGATTATTTCGATTCTTATAAGCCGAATTTATGAAAACTATCGTAACTACAACAGACCTTTTTTCAGTTCGGCGGTAATGTGTAAAATAGCATAAGTAGTGGCTGTTGAAATTCCCTCCCCTATTCGGGCAACTAGTCAAGATATCATACATAGCTATATTATACAAACTTATTTTAGTTTAATCATCTAATACATAAAATATAAAACAATACCCGACTGTGACATTATGTAGAAGACGTCAGATTCAGAACCTAACAAAGCAGACAATCGATTTAAAAGCGAACCGTTAATCTGAACTGTACAACGTTTTAACGTGGAGTAATGACGTCAGTGTGATGACGTCAACGTTTTCATTCATTGTTTTGTCTCCCGGAATCAAAACATTGTATGACATTTATCCTGAATTTTCATAGCCCGTTTAAAGGAAAACAAGGTGAAGGTATTCTAAGGCTTACTTGGCGCAATCAAAAATGATATTTAGGTTCTTAAACACAACTTTTTCATGCGACTGATGTATTTATACAGATATTATTTCTCTTTCTATATTCTATTTTCTGCGCGGGAGTAAATTAGAAAAGTCGGAAGGAGCTACTTCCATGTCCGAAACTCCGCCTTCTTTTCAGAGTGCTTTAATCATATTAATGCACTCGAATTGACTATAGAAATACACCAAAGGCATATAAGAATGTCGAATATTATTTTACTATAATTATATAAATCAAGAAAGTAGAAAATAGTCTGTTAATTAGGTTTTGTTTAACATTTACAATTGACGCTCGGATGTTTCAGTTATGCCGCCCAAACTCTTCCGAATGATCGATTCGTCTGCTCGATTTTTTATGATTTTAATACCGGACATTACGTAATTTATAATGACCTGTAATAAAATACATAAAGCTGCAAATTGAGTTTTGTTCAACACGCTTTATCTATAGAAACGGATATACTTTAGTCCTACGATATTTATGCCCCCTTCGAAGATTAGGTGTATATTGATTTGCAGATGTCGGTCGGTATGTCTGTCCACCCGTCCGTTTACCAACTGGTTTTCGGATGATAACTCAAAAACGCTTGGGCCTAGGATCCTGAAACTTGATGTGGAGACAAAGGACGCCAATTAATTTTGAGGTCAGTAGGTTAAACTTGAAGGTCACGGTGACCCGTAATTATAAAAAAGTTTCCGAACGATAACTCGAGAACGCTTGAGCCTAACGTCTTGAAACTTAATGCGGAGGTTGGTCATAACAGGTAGAGGACCCCTAATGGTTTTGAGATTAGAAGGTCAAAGGTCAAGGTCACAGTGACCCGGAATTGTAGAATAGTTTCCACTCAATAACTTAAATGAAATTTGGTTCGTAGGTAGTTTGTGGGGAGAGAAAGCTTGGGTTGCATTTGGGGTCACTAGAATCAAGGTCAAGATCACTGTAACTAAAAATGGAAATATTGTTTCTGCTTAATAACATGAGTAAAGAGTGACCAATTGCAATGAAACTTGGTGTGTAGGTAGCTTGCATGGAAAGGAAATTATTTAAATATTTTTTTCTTTAAAATTTTTATATTGTTTGAAGCAATAAATGTTTTATAAAAAAAATTTCGAGGGGTTTCGGGGGAGGGGCAAAGTCACTGGGGTCTTTTTTGTGATTATACGCAAAAAAGTAGTTTTATTATTCTTTATTGAAAATAATGTGATAGATTATGTTATTTCAATCTTTCAGGATCTAATGATCAAAAGACAAACATGAACGTGTTATTCTTGCGCTACTCATTATAATAGAGTGAACGCTGTTAATAAAATAACGTGAACATGTGTTGGACTTAACATATAAACAGCTTTAAAAGGTCACACGTATTTTCTTTTAATTGAATATTAAAACAAATATGGTACTACTTCTTTTGCTCATGTTTACTTAGAAACCGCATAACACATTCGACCTAGTATTTCTATAAAGAGAAATAGACAACGTCGTTTTCGTCTTATGTTTTAATCTTGTGATTTCTTTGCCATGTTATAGATGAAATCTTCATTCGTGTTCGTATTGAATTTATTAAAGTCATCATCAAGAAATCGATTATAGATCTCGTTTAATCAATTCAGTACAACGCAAACACTCATGGAAGATCCTTTATATGAGTAAATTACTAAGAACTATTTAATACATGAACTAAATTATCTGGAGGTCGTCTTTCTTTAATGTTTTAACGCAATGCGTCATCAGCTGTAGGAGGCAGCGGAGTTTGGTTCAGAATCTCCGTGGATCTGCATCGGCAGCTACTACCAATAACGCCGCAAAGTCTTTTTTCATCTTCTAACCTTGCACACCGACCCTTTCCATTGATGATAGGCGGTGTGTCCTTACATTTACCATCATCATCAAACTTGCATAGTTGACTTGCAACGTCTGTCACATATGTCGCAAGCCAAAGCGCAGTTGTAATCAACACAAGACAATAATAAGACTTCATTTTATATTTTGGTAAACTCTGTGCAGTTTCCTTCTGTTTATTCTGAAAATGAAACATGAAACCATTGTCATTTCAACGCCACACGATAACATGAAAAAACTATCAAATGAAATGTTTTGCAATTCTGTCAAACGTTATACATTTCAAATTCGTCAATCAAGCCAATGTTATTACATTTTGTTATATACTGTTACTTTTTTCCGTTTATTCAATCCTCGGCGAAACCTTTCCTACAACAAGACAATTGATGATGAACAAAACTTGTTTCACAATTCTGTCAAATGCACTACTTTTTAAGCTGCAAAAGAATGTCTATTCAGATTCAATCAAGCAATTATTAATATATTTGTATTGAGAAATCCGTTGACTTGTATAACAATTCCATATAGTGAACAATCTCACAAAGTTTTAACATATTTCCGCATAAAAAAGGCATTGAAAGGCGCACTACGCGTACACAAACTAATTTTGATGAAAATGAGTTTGCAAGTACTGATGATTTGAGTGCCAGTTCAAAGAAACAGAACAATAAAGAAAGTACAGCAAGAACTTGTACAAACGTTTGACAAGTAGCTTTTGATAGCCATGTGACCATAAAAAAGATTCATCAGGAAGCAAAGAAACAGTTCAACATCGCTAAATGAGTTGAATAAGAGGGTTTGGAACCCCTTGTTTCCATTTGAATCAATATAGATCAAGAGATACAAATAAATAATAGTAAAAAAAAGAAATA
This sequence comes from Saxidomus purpurata, assembly GCA_022818135.1. Taxonomy (NCBI): domain Eukaryota; kingdom Metazoa; phylum Mollusca; class Bivalvia; order Venerida; family Veneridae; genus Saxidomus; species Saxidomus purpurata. The sequence goes on from JAFMSR010000016.1 coordinate 41,560,695, forward strand.
ACATAGTCCCAAGTGTCTCGTTTTAACTCACCTATCACAAAGTGTGCACCGTCCGGCGTCCGTCGTACGTCGTCAGCCCGTTCGCCCGTCCAACATTTCCATTAGACGACATCTCACAAACCATTTTGCCAATGTTAATGAAACTTGACAGAGATATTCCTGTCATGAAGCTCTACCAATGTTTGGTGAGCTCGGGTTGCTATGGTAACACATAGATTTTTTATATACTTCCTGCTCAAAAAGTCAAACGTCCTAGAGCTTGAGCATTGTGGACCTCTATCAAATTGTTCAAATCAGGACCCGAAGTCAGAACTGACTCATCGCCTTTAAAAATATTTTGTCGCAGACAAAAGGCATAGAGCTTAGACATCTGACAGATAGCATTGCCTACTGGTCCCTTTCCAAGACCCTCGGGTCAAATTAGACCCCGCACATGGGCTCACATGATTGTGATATAAAGGAAACTCTTTAACAATCTTCAAGTCTCAGACCACAAGGCTTAGAGCTAAGATATTTGGCTTTTAACATTGTCTAGTGGTATTGTAACCAGATTATTTAATTCTTGCATATCGGAGTGGCATTTCCGGTGATTTTACCCATACCGGAAAAACCGGTCTGGTACCCATCCTATGCAAGACGACTCTCGTGAATTACTTGTGACGTAACTTTCCCAAACACAACGTCTGAATATCTTTTGTTTTACATGAAAATGCACTATTTTGATAAGTTTGCATTTAGAAATCTAATTTAAAGTGCAAGACGGTATGCAAGAAAAAGTTTCTATCATGAAACATGTGGTTCAGATGGAAATATCCGTCACCTCGGGTAACTGTTTTGCTGGAACTCGGCATAGCCTCGTTCCCGCAGAAAACAGTTACCCTCTGTGACGGATATTTCGACCTGAACCGCGTGCTCATGACAGAAACTATTAATCACACGCACCGGGGTCACTTGACCTACTGACCTTCTTTCTTGTTAGATTTTAGAGATACACTGTAGTGTACTTTTAATTTGTTTTCTACGACGCTGTTGTTGCCAAAAGCGAATAGAATTCAGGCATCTGAGCGATATAGATCCATCATGACTCTCTTGTATATATAATGATTGTTCGTATTATTTCTAGATCAGTGTAAAATCTAACGTCATAGTGAAGGTGAAAACAGGATCACCCGATAAATAAAAAAAATAAAAACATCATTGTGAACACTTTACAAAAAAACAAAAATAATATCAAACAGGGAATGCCACGTACCAAAAACGCAGCCTCCCCAAAACGAGCCCCACAGCACCCAGAAGTGCACACCACCAACACACACACACACACACACACACAAGTCAAATTGTATAGACTTCGTCAGAATATCCACGTCAGAATAACGTTACAAGTAAACAGGTCAAGTCAAATTATAACTTAAAACGTTTTGACACCAGCTAGTATTCTTTATTGCGATAAAATTGACTGGACTGTTTGGTTTGTGTTCATAAGTTCTAGGTCAATTCAAATTTGGTCGAAATGTGTCAAAAAGTAAGTTGAAATATCAGGGGTCTTTTTTCGGATTACGGATTTGTTTTGTCTGAAAATTAAGATCCTTTTATTTACTTCTGTAAATTTGTCTCCGAAATTGACGAACCAGTAAACTAGATCTAACTGAGCAAAAGCAAATATTGATGGATTAATGCATTTTATGTGAAATAAGAACATTTATCTTACATTTTGCACCTTTTTCATCATAAAAAAGCGTTCATATTTTGTCTTACATAATATGCACTATGCAATTCCTGAATATAAAGTTAAATCATTTATTCAATAAAGTTACTAAGTTGTATAAACAAAGTACTTACATAAAATTTGCAATAGCTATCAGTACACCCGGCTGTTATGGATTTGTTCAGCTAAATACCGCAGTAATGTATGCATAGTTTATGTGAATTTATTCAAAAGATCATATGTCTTTATTTGGAATAAGCTTTCGGATAATAACAATAATTGCATAGAATCCAAAGGACATGGACAGGCAATTATGTTTACCATACATATTAAACACAGCTTGAATGGTGCTATGAATATAACACAATGGCTTGGCATGCATTAGTATGTATAGTAAAAAGCAACTGTAGATTTCCAACGCAGTACTACGGTGCCTGTGAAGTGACATGTGATACATTTTTATTTCGTAATTACGAAATACATTTCGTAAAAACGAAATAAGATTTCGTAAAAGCGAAATATAATTTCGAAAAAACGAAATAACATTTCGAAATCATATTTCGTTTTTACGAAATGTTATTTCGTTTTTCCGAAATGTTATTTCGTTTATACGAAAAAAAATTGTAATGTCATTTCACGGGCACCGTACAGTACCAACCATGGATATTTGCAAGTAGAAAGGACAATAACTATCTAAAATCTGAAATATAGCTATATAACTTGTCATTGTGACTCAGATTGTGCCTATTAACATGTTGTCGGTTTTAATATAGTACCACAATAAAGCATTTTCAATTATTGTACTGTAAGGCGGGGGAATAAATAAGCAATATTTAAACAGTTAGATATTATTAATCTTAGACTTTTAGTTACCTGTAAATTCTGAAAGTACGGTGGCTTGTTTGTGCCACGACGGACACTTTTGGCATTCTGTAGTACCCGCTTAAACATGCCGTGTTGGCACCTCCTTCGCACAGATGCGACGTTTTGACAGCACGGCTAAAATAGTCCTGGTCGTACCGGCGTTTTTTTCACATGGCGACTTGTTGTTTTGTTTTTGCATCTTTCTGGTGTATTTGTGCACAAATATATGAAAACTCTAGTGTTAACATATTTTGGGCAATGAAAATTTCTGAGGATGCACGATCACATTTTCGAACACGCATCACAAAACCCGATCTTTATGTCCTTACCACTTTATACTATTGATCACTTTATGGGGAAATATGTTAAAACTTTGTGAGATTGTTCACTATATGGAATTGTTATACAAGTCAACGCATTTCTCAATACAAATATATTAATAATTGCTTGATTGAATCTGAATAGACATTCTTTTGCAGCTTAAAAAGTAGTGCATTTGACAGAATTGTGAAACAAGTTTTGTTCATCATCAATTGTCTTGTTGTAGGAAAGGTTTCGCCGAGGATTGAATAAACGGAAAAAGGTAACAGTATATAACAAAATGTAATAACATTGGCTTGATTGACGAATTTGAAATGTATAACGTTTGACAGAATTGCAAAACATTTAATTTTTTTTTTCATGCTATCGTGTGACGTGAAATGACAATGGTTTCATGTTTCATTTTCAGAATAAACAGAAGGAAACTGCACAGAGTTTACCAAAATACATGTACAAAATGAAGTCTTATTATTGTCTTGTGCTGATTACAACTGCGCTTTGGCTTGCGACATATGTGACGGACGTTGCAAGTCAACTGTGCAAGTTTGGTGATGATGGTAAATGTAAGGACACACCGCCTATCATCAATGGAAAGGGTCGGTGTGCAAGGTTAGAAGATGAAAAAAGACTTTGCGGCGTTATTGGTAGTAGCTGCCGATGCAGATCCACGGAGATTCTGAACCAAACTCCGCTGCCTCCTAGTGCTGATGACGCATTGCGTTAAAACATTAAAGAAAGACGACCTCCAGATAATTTAGTTCATGTATTAAATAGTTCTTAGTAAATTACTCATATAAAGGATCTTCCATGAGTGTTTGTGTTGTACTGAATTGATTAAACAAGATCTATAATCGATTTTTTGATGATGACTTTAATAAATTCAATATGAACACGAATGAAGATTTTATTTATAACACAAGATTAAAACATAAGACGAAAACGACGTTGCCTATTTCTCTTTATAGAAATACTAGGTTGAATGTGTTATGCGGTTTCTAAGTAAGCATGAGCAAAAGAAGTAGTACCATATTTGTTTTAATATTCAATTAAAAGAAAATACGCGTGACCTTTTAAAGCTTTTTACATGTTAAGTCCAACACATGTTCACGTTATTTTATTAACAGCGTTCACTCTATAATAATGAGTAGCGCAAGAATAACACGTTCATGTTTTGTGTTATGACGTCACTAAGCCTACGTGAGCGCTCAATTAATAGGAATTTCAATTATACTCGACAACACTGTCACTTTCAATGCATTTTAAACTGTTGTATCTTGGTGCGGTTGCTTTCGTTGAGGAATCGTCATGTATTGTAGCGCTGGAAATGCTTTGTAAGTCACCAGATACATGAACATTGGATCTAGAATCGTTGCTGATTTTTATTATGTTAGATTGTCTTGGAAAAGGATTATATAGAACAGGATTCTCATTGGAATTCGAGTGAAAGATGTGGTCTATTTGTTTGTGCTGATTCTGATTAATGTGACTGTAATTTTTTATGGATACAATATCCTTATATAGATATTTGCATTATCTGTTTTGGTGGAATATTATATATAGGTATTGTCATTTAATTTCTCGACAAAGTATTCCCTGGCACTGTGATAAGATAGTAGAAGCACTACTATGACGAACCATGTTCATGTGACAAAATGGCCCTGGTACCATATTGTAAGAAAGATAAGAATAATAGAAGAATGCACTCAAAGATACTTTTAATGAATTAATAAATGCAATTTTAAACTAATTTTTGGCTTAGATCTATCAGTGTTGTTTTATCTAAACTAACTAAACAAGCCGTTTTATTATTAGCTCCTGGATCTGCAATCCCGTCCCCGTAATTCCCCTGATTATATTATCACGTTGTTTAAATGTATGCTCTGTGTGTCAGCCTAAACTTATTTGACAAAATAGGAATTCGTAAGGAATTCTTTTCAATACAGCTCCTGTTAAAATGTTTTCGTTTTCTCTTTCGTCGTCTATCCGGGAGATTTGCTATTCCAACACTTGCATCTACTTCCCACAAATCCACACTTTTTGTGACTTCCGGACAACGTACATGCTCCTTTTCCATTTTTGTAGTAGCTATCTGTACATATTTTTTTGTTCTTTTTCTTGATTATTTTGCAAGGTTTTTTTCTCTTAGTATTCTCCAGCTCTCCAGAGATGACATTGTATAGCACCAACACAATCAAAATCGCTACAAACCAGTATCGTGACTTCATTGTTTTTATCCGAATAACCTATAAATGAAACAAAAAGCTGTAACATAACCTGTGTTATAAGGACTAGCATTTGTTCAGGATTTTGGACTCTTATCAATAATACGCACTGACATAGTCTAATAACATTAAACACCCCTCTGTGTTCGAAATACTTCTCAAAATCGCTGTTTCTCGACCTAGTTAATCTGCCAGATAATATCTGTCCGATTGTATCACGAACTTTTGAAATGTTATCACCAAACTTTGGTTCGCCTTATTAGACAACAGTTCTGTTTGACATATTGTGTTTTTAGCACCGAAAACAGACAAATATATACGAACATTTGCATAAATATATAAATGTTCCTGATACACGTCATTTTCGAACAATACCAAGCCATGTCAGAAGGTCACAGAAAGAGTCACGTGATACTTATATTCCGAAATATAATGATGTGCATTTGATATTTACCGAATTTATTCTTGATAAAAGTCAAATTGTTTATGTTACGCAGCAACATTCCATTTAAACCAATTATAGATAATAATTGTGGACACAATGACAATGATGAAATTATAAATGTTTTTCTTAATGCTAAAGAATGTAATTAACATAAAGTTTTTTTGATATATTGGCATGAAATATACTTAATAGTGAAAACACAAGCTCATTATTAAACCTATACACTTTGGATCGCCATGTTCGTATTTCGGCGTTTAATTAGTGGTTTCAAATAAAAATGAAAATATATTCATTCTGCCTGTGCTCTAAGTTTGAAAGCATGATAACTAAATTTTGGTATACTGTTGATAATGCATTCTGAATTGGAGTTCATGAGACATACATTTGTCTATAGTGGGACATCTACGAAAATATAATGCAAGAACTTCAATTCTGAGTTTTCGATATTTCGGACAAACTAGCACAGAATGGCAATTATAAGTTACATTCGCACTCCACGAAAAAGCATTGTAGGTATAGTTTGCATGTTATTTCAACCATACATATGCTATTCACCTATATCATTTTGTACGAACGACATAGATCTTCACGTTGAAGCAAGCCACTTAAAGACGGATCAAATTTGAATGCAACAAATCAAAACAAGCATGTAACTTATATCCAATGAAAGCGCTGTGAGCGCTGAAGGCCTGGGGGCTATAGGTTGACTCCCCGAAAAACAACTTTTGACCTACGTGTTTTGCGCTGAACCTTACCTAAAGCGCGGGTCGAAATGTGCTGAGGACGAAATTCAATATATGACACAGAATGAATGATTCACAAATTTATGAGTGGCAGGGAAGTTTGTTTTATTATAAAACGTACGTTAAATGAAAAATAATCACATAGTCAACATTATAAATTGTTTAAGCCAATAAAAATAATTCGATCTGCGCTTTGTACAACTTCTAGCGATATGATCTGATGATGTGGATCGAAAATTATTGTGTACCAATGACAATACCTTGAAACAGAAATAAACAAAGCAATACCAGCAATGAAATATAAATACAGTACTGTACAATGTGTATAACAGAGAAAACCAAAAATGATTCTGGGTTACCTTGTAGTTGTAATCGGTGAAACCGTTCACTGGGCCTTGACATGCAGCGTCCTCGATAAATGATGAGTGATTTTGATCACGTGAGTTCCTTCTCGGAAATGTACGTAAATTATATCTTTTTTTTAGAGAAATTTATTTTTAGGTAAATATATATGTAATCGTTCGTAAATAACAAAGTTGTCAATGAAATAACATCGAAAATTTGAAAATCAAACTACAAACTTTTATATCGAGCTCCGTACGTTTCCGTAAATTTCCGTAAATATCCGTACTTTTCCGTGATATGCATATGATTATCTTCCGTAATCAGCTAACAGCGCATTAATTTCTAAAACAGAAAAAAAAATGTGTAATGCAACCCCTAAGCTATATACCTTCCTGCAATCGTTTGAAGTTGTATGTACTCTTTTTATTTGTAATATGTTCTTATCATATGCGACATTCAAACAGAAGATTGATCTGGTCTGTCTTGCACTACTTTCGCATAGCGCATGTTTACAGTTGTTATTCGCACATAGCACAGTTAAATTTCTTGCAGTGTTTGAAATGTGGTATGCTAACTTAGGCCTAGGGAACTTTCAGTCCCCAGGCCAAAACCGGCAACTTTATTTGGATATGATCTACTCTTTGGTATATTCCAGTCAAATTATCAAATACAAGAAATAATATCTCTGAGTGAATCCGAAACGACAAAACCTACTTCCTTGTCATTTTCGCTATTTGTATTTTCACTCACATTAACAAAATATATTTCACCTTTAGGCCAATAACAAGTCACAAAGAGTGTTTTATATTATTTACTGTTCATGTATCCAATAACACATAATATCTGTTTTAATCTTCTAAACACTAACATATTTCCTGTTTACAAAAAAAGATAGTTTCTTACCACTGCTGTATGTCCTTTTACCTGCAGTATGATAAATTTAACAATTTATGGTGAAAAGTCTTACAGAGAGACTGGTTACGGAAGAACGTTTCATTTAAGAATCAGCAAAGATACTGTATAGGGGATTTTTATCACGGAGTTTTTATTTTCACTATATTCGCGGACTTTAATAATTCGCAAATTCAAAAACAGTGATTTACATTCTATGTGAAAAATCTTTACTTGTAACGTGAAATGTAACCATCACAGAGATTTGCTTTTCTCTGTTCAATTTATTCAATAAAATCCATGTATTTACTTGAATGAAAAAAAACATGCTTTGTTTATCAACTGTTTACAATGGGTCACTGCTGAAAATCAAAATAACAAGAAATTTTATTGACCCTGTTTTTTATAGAAACTAACATATTGCTAGTTAATTTCTGGAAAAATAATGATGGCTCGATGACTTAACTTTTTCGCAATATTAATCTTTATTGATACACTATCAAAGCGAGGGGATAATTGCAGAATTAGCTAAAATTCGAGTATCGTAAACTTTTATGTATGCGGTGTGTTTTCACTAAAGGTATCAATTTTCCATCTTTTCTAATGTAATATGTCAGACTTAGGATGAAAAATTAGGGATAGTGGTATTTTTATCATCATCTGAATAAATATTATGCTCCTTATTATTACCCCCACCCACTTTACTAAAATTCCTTTTTTTTAATTTTTGATAAACGATTTTTTATGATAAAGGAATAACAACGTTTTTGAGATATTTTGACCACAGTTTGATAAAGACCTATGCTTTGAAATGCAAAAATAAAAAAATGGGGGTCAATGTGCATATAAATAAAGAATTTAATAAAAACTGACAAAATTTGTGTTTTATAGAAACCGACGAGCTTTTATATATAACGGCATAGGTCTGTAACAAAGAACGGTTATAGGAACTTGTTATAACTGTGTTTTAATATTCTGATAATTCTCCTAGTAACGAAGTTTGAGTTAAGTAAATATCTTACACAGTTTTTGGCCTATGGCAAAATTTGTCAAATTTGTCACAACATGTGAGGTCAAAATGTTTTTTCTCTAACATGCTCAATCTTCTTGCACTTAAATATTCCTATTGTGCATAAGTGTATTACTGCATAATTGTTTGGTTTTTTTTTTCAATTTTAATGATAATTTTTGAAATATAATAAATCTAAATTTCCGGAAGTGCAAAAATCCAAAACCTCACCAGCGACCCCCTTAATATAAAGTAGCAAACGATTTACGAATGCATAAAAAGGTATTGTATATACAGTAAATCCTAGATTTAATTGTTCTACACTGAATAGGTGTTTACACTGCGGGCAGCTCAAATGGCTTCCTCGTCATCTCATTTATAAAAAAGAGTTAACTAGCCTCAATGTTATCATTGTAAAGATGTCCACAGCTGAACTGGATCCATTTCAACTGATTTATTACTGATCATTTCTGGTTGCTGAAAAAGTTATTTTCTTTTATAGATGTTAAGATTAGAGCAACCGTTCTGGCTTAAAGTTCGGAACTTGTAAGGAAATCCTATATTTCAAACATGTACACTTTTTAAAGTACGTACTTCCGCAAAAATTACAACTTGCGTTTCGCAAAAATGAGCGAAATCAACAAACGGCGACCAGGTTCATTAAAAACTAGCGAAAAAAAAGAAACAGCGGTTTTAAAGCCCACTACAGTATTTGACATTTTGCAAAATTAGTTATTATAAGTAATTATCTGTGACTGCTACGACACACTTAGATCAAACGGAAAATTATGGTCATACATTGCTTTAACTACTTTTTTTTGGAAAAAGTATAATAACACAAATAGAGTAGCACATATTTAGTTGGTTTTATTTTCCAAATTAGGGGCTATGAAGGAGAACACACATGTACACAAAAAACACCGTTTGTCCTATGTGTTGTTTTGTATAGACCTTCTCATTTCTGCAAATGTTTTTACCAAAACTAAACACAATGTTATACAGTAACAATGCATGTCCAGGATTCCGCAAACCACATTGCATGCGTTCATTATTTTGTTATTTTATATACCATATGTTATGTTATACAGGTACCAAAACAAATTGAAAGTTAGTAATTAGGTATTTATTTAAGATAAATTGTTTTACCAGTATTTGATCTTGTTAACACTCTACTAACGGTAAATCTTGAGTGATAAGTTTAAATATTGGCATAATGTACATAAATTTCAATATATACTCTGTTCCAAAAGAAAGTGTGCATAAGGTTTTGTTAATTTTATGTATTATATTTAACATAAGCATATGATGTTTGGTATCAAAATTTAGAGCAACTTATGCTCAGTTTCATGTGTATTGATAGCACATTCAATTGATAGCAAAGTGTGTATAAATGTAGTGTTCGAAATTCAATGAGACCGATACGTTTTATCATCATGGAGATATTTAAAATAAAAAGTGCACACTTTCTTTTGCAACTGAGTATATACTTATATCTACCAATATTTGCTAAATTTCCAGTTTATAAATACATAATGTGCGTCTTAATTCATAGATTCCATAAACTTTAAAATTATGTAAGATCGATTAATGAAGCTTAATTTCATATATTTACTTATCTTTTATTACCTTCAAACATTGTACATCTGAACTAGGGTATCAAAGAAAAGGTGGACCAAAAGTCAATTTTAATACGTGATGATTATTTAATTGCAATGATAATAAATTGTTTACTATACGGGCATCAATTTACCTATATACTTTTGAAGCTTTACATGAAAGTGGTCATATAGGCAGTCAGAGATTCATTAGAACATTAGAACAAATTTTGAACACAGTACACTGAAATGCCTTTACATTGTATCAACTATATGTATAAATTTGCAGAAAAAAAATTGACTCGTTAAATATTTTGCCATTTGATGCTATGCATGAATTTATGAATTTTAAGCTTGACAAACATGGGAGTAAATTAATCCATTACGGACATAGAGTTGTGATTATAAAACACTGCTTGGCAACTTGAATTACTAGTATATGAAAGAGAGTAACTTCACTATCTTTATATCGCTTCTTTTTTCGCGATTCCTGTTTTGCTTGGTTTTAATCTTTGCATGTTTTCATATTAATAATATCATAATAACAATGAATGTGTATTTTAATTTGTACATGTATGTAAATGTTGTACTTGATTGTACAGGCGACCCGTAAATTTATACATTGTATATATGCCTGGCTTTATAACTCCTACACAGTTAGCAAGAAAGATATATTTCACAAAATCTCTATGGTTCTATAGAATAAGTTATATTTAAAATGATCAATGGTAACATTCAAATGAGAAAACAAAAGGTGATATCTAAATTGCATGTCTTACTAATATCAATGTCTGGGTGTCATATCAAACTGAAAATAGGTAGTGATGTGCTACAGAATGTACAGTTACACAGTGAAATAATTGGCTTCAGCTCAAGCTTTACTGTTCTGGTCACTACACTAGCCCCATGTGTTGTGAAAATGTACATTGATTGTATATACAAAGTTTACTTTTTATTGACGTAAAATTAAGGGGTTTTTTTCTTGATATAAGCAGCTTCTAAATAGTCTCATCTTTTGGAAGATTAACACATTTATTTTGGCATTGTGCACAATATCCACTAAGTGAATTAACAAATTATATCAAGTAGTCAATATGATGGCTTCTAAATGAGGAGACTAAGATCCGCCTACCAAAATGGAACATTCCATGACAAGTTTAGATAAAATTCAAATGTATTTTAAAGATGCTCTCCTTAAAACTGGTGTCTAATTAAAGTGGTATTATGCGAATCTTACTGTACAAAGTGGTTTTATAAAAGCAATTTTCGGTTGCTGTGCATTTAAATGTGTTAAATTAATGATAATTCCGCATTAGTTAATATAACTTAACCTAAAAGATTAAGCTATACATTCCGGTAATCATCGGTAAAATCAACATTTTAAAGCGACTGCACTCCAGATGACCCCCAAAATAAATAACTTCGCTTTCGCCCTTAAACATTATCCTTTGTGTATTAAAGTCTAACAATGGTCAAAAACGAATTGTTTTTAAGAAATGAAAGCTTTTGCTGTTGTTTTTTATCTTCCCGGAGAATGGGTTTCCCGTTTAAAAATAGCGGAGATTCCGTCATGCGGGCAGTTTGAAACGATTATGTGTATGAAAAATGTTGTAACTTTTGTGAAATGTTTAAATGACATTAATCTCTGCATGTGCGATGTCACGTGATGACTCCACAATATCATGTGACGATTCAGATAAAAATAAACATGATATTTTTAAACTTACCCCGTTAGTCACGGGGTAAAATTCGCGATAGAAAATATATCAAAAACAGTATTTTTTCGGCGTTTCTTTAGCTATAAAATATGTCAGTGGTCAGATTTCAATGCCCCACATACACGTGTAACACTGATTTTCTTGAAATTTGAATTTTTTTTTAAGTCATTTGGCCATCTGGAGTGCAGTCGCTTTAAAATATGTTGCAATACCGGAAACATTCAACTATCTTTGTAAAGTTATTGTTCTACAATTAGAGGAGGGTAGCGAATCATTACAAAAGGTCTCTATGTTGGTTGTTTGTGCTAAAATGAGACATGCCTCGATTTGTGTTGTTCTTTAAAATTGTATTTATTTACCGTTTTACGTTCATTATTTATGTTTGGAGAATATAATTTGCTAGAGATACGAGTGCCCCTTTAAGCAAAGTTGTGAGAGACCTTCATCGGATTTCTTTCAATTAATATTTTCTGATAAATTTGATAATGATTAAACAGTTTTCGTACAAGTATAAATTAAGATCGAAGAAACGACCGACAAGTTCACGAAACTTTGTTTGCATACTGGTAATAATTTCTAAGGCAGAGTTTAAATTTCAAAACGTAAATCACAATTTCTACGTTTTTATTGAATACTGCTTTGTGACGGTCACTTGGTACAGAAAGGGACATTTAAATATCGCTTGAACAAATTTCAAACCTCAAACCTCAAACAAGAATTTATTTGCAAAAACATTAATGATACAGTGCCTACTTTACATTTACCACATTGATTTTTTTTCAAACTGACCCAGTCATGTATGTAAGGAAGTAGCGAATATTTTTGCCTTGTATAACCTATTGATCTGTTTATCTCAGCTCACATATAAAAAAAAAGAAAACGAATATCATTGTCACTTTCACTCACGTACATTATGGCATGCCGTTCTGAAGTGTTTGCTAAAGCGAACACAAAATTTAATAGAAATTAGAGGAAAATTGTCCTTTTGTACTCTTAAAATTCTAAAGGACCTTCGGAGTGTCTTATCGCTGTTACTGTCCATATCATTGTAAAACAAGTTCAACCAGCGAACACTTGAATTGGCAATTAGGTAGCAGCACTGAATGAAATAGTGACATCAAAACTTACAGCTGTTGATCTAAGTCAAAGAGAGTTATGCATGCATCATGTGTTAACCAACTACCGGTGTTTCGCTTTATAAATATTTAGTGCATATATGGTAATGTACAAGCAAATCAGACAAATAACAACATTTGCAATATATAAACTGATGCTCATGAGTGTCGATAAATTGAAAATATATGAACATGTAAGCAGACAATATAAATACTAGTCTCGAAATTGATTTTAAAAATGTTTTTATCACGATGCCAAACTTATTAGAAAGCTTAATTGAAATTAGATCCTTTGACAAGCCAACTGTACGAAACTTCACAGCTTGAATGTATTCCAGGTTTCGAGGGGCGTCAACCTGCATTTCATAACTTATATGGGAATATAATGTGGGCAAACGTTTCTGTGAAAGTGTATTGCCGGACGTTGATACACTAAGATAAGACACACTTATATCAGTACAAAATTGATGTTCTTCAATCATACTTAGACATGCAAATGCATAAGAGAGCTGGAAAAGCACGTACATAAAAGATTTATGCAATTTCAGATATGCCCCTGTCACACTGTCCCGAAATTGACACCAGATGGGCACACGATTAAGGAAATTTTCAAATTCGGCTCTGATCGTAAAAACATCGGGCCATTCGTGAGGGCATCTTAAGCAATCGTCTGACCGCCGATGGAGTTTGTCAGACTCCGGCAGCAGCTTCGTGAGCATTGGCAAAATCTTTGGCATGCCAAAAAATTGCCGAAAGACCTTGCGAAGGTTCAGTTTCGTGTTGAATTCGTGTGTCCATATTGCCCTTCGTAAGGCAATCGTGAGGGCATCTTGTCAAATCGTGTTATCTTCGTATGTACTTCGTGTGATCATCGGTGCCATCGGGCATTTTTGCCTCATGAAGACAATACGAAGGAAACAAGAAACTGCCCGATTGTCTTAGGAAGGCAACACGACTACGCGAAGCCCTCGCAATGCTGTCGTTATGTCATCGTATTAAAGTACGATGACATCGAGATGGGACCACGGTGTCGGCGAAGACAGCCGAATTGGAGTAGCTCAAACGTTTCCCGTGTGTTATGGTAACGTGGAAATATAAAAGGCCAGCCCCAGAGCATCTTCCTCAGTCAGTCCTGAGCAACTCTACAGAGCAGAGTTCCTGCAAAATGGCATACTTTGATGATGAGAGAACCAGGAAAAAGAAGGCAGCAGCATTGCTTCTTTTGATGCACCTCAGAAAACATGATGAGCAACTCTTACAGGCCCAGCAGCTCCGCTTACAGGTAAAGCGTGTCTTATTTCACTTTGCCATTTCTTGCTATTTGCCTGTCTAACATCCGACAATGTACTTATTTTGTTTTGCTTTTATTTTCCAGGGCAGGGGCAAACCGAGTCGAATGAGTAAACCGAGGTCTATGTGGGTCAGGAAATGGCTGTCTGACAAAGAGAACGCTATGGCCACTTTAGCACTATATGAGCTGAAGACAGAAGATGAGAAGGCCTTCTACAACTATACAGGACTTCCAAGAGGCCTCTACGATGAAGTCCTGCGATGGGTAGAAGACAGAATAAAGAAGAAGGACACATGGTACAGAAAGTCTCTATCTCCTGGTCTCAAGCTGTCCATCTCTCTACGACACCTGACCTGCGGTGACAATTATCCAAGCCTGTCCTACAACTTCAGAGTTGCTCCTAACACCATCTCTCTCATCATTAATGAAGTCTGCGATGCAATTAAAGCCGAGGTTGCTGCTGAGGTGATCCAGTGTCCTACTACAACTGAATAGTGGACCGCCATTGCTGAGCAGTTTGAGAAGAGATGGCAATTTCCACACTGATGTGGTGCTCTTGGGTGGCATATTAAAAGTGAATTAAAATTGAATTAATCTTTAAATAAAGTTAAATGTAGTATTGTGTGTTCTGCTCCAAATAATCTCCGATCAGCAATTGAATTTCCCTTGATTTGATTTGATTTGAAGCAAATTTTTTAAAGGTCCGTCAATAAGACCAACTATGTTAGCTTGTATTTGTGGATGAAACCTCTAATTGAATTTCCCACGGTCGGCCAAAGGTTTTATACCATTGGGAGGTCACGTGACGCATTCGTGACGACGTTCAAACGCATCGTACTCTCAAAACGACGTCGTGTAGCCATCGTGTGGCCTTCCTGTTTCCTTCGGGTAAACTTATTTAAAAAAATTCACATCTTCGTGTTGCCTTCATGTTTGGTTCGGGTGCCATCGTGTGACCTTCTGTAGGCATCGTACTTGCTTCGGCTGTTGGTTGGCCGTTGGAAAAGTTCGGGGCCATCTTCGCGCGAAATTCAAAATTCCATATTCGTATAGCCATCTGGTGTCAATTTCGGGACAGTGTGATGCCTGCAATACGCTTTTTTAAATAGATCTATTGCTGTTTTAATCAAGCATAACTGACTACGCGTGTTCTCTATGTTTTATCTAATCAAATAATATAATACATAATGGAATATTAAACGAAAGGAAATAGTAATGAAAGAATGCATAGCAGATTATAAACCGCAGTAACCGCAGTATTACGGCATGAAGTTCTACAAAAACCTATATCAATTATTTCTCTTTGTAGTCACCGATCTATCATAACTTCCGCGAT
The DNA here is from genome assembly GCA_022818135.1 of Saxidomus purpurata. NCBI lineage: Eukaryota > Metazoa > Mollusca > Bivalvia > Venerida > Veneridae > Saxidomus > Saxidomus purpurata. The sequence goes on from JAFMSR010000016.1 coordinate 41,576,298, forward strand.
GAAAGCTTGTAAAGGTCAAGGAAAAAGCACTCTTTGATTTAGTGGAATGTTAACTAATTGCACAAATTAGCAATTATTTGAATTATTTTATTAATCCTCTACGTTTGTAACGACAACAATTAACATTTCTATTTCGTGCAGAAAATAGACGTGTTTTGTCTCGGCAGCAATCAAAAACATGCATTTCATGTACAGAAGGTTTGTGTATTTTCCCTTGTTTGTCGTACATATCTCACTGACTGGAAAACAGGAAGTAGACTTAATAATATTGTCTATATTTATATTGCTCTAATGCATCGCCATATACTTTAGAATGCCAAAGGTCATTTAGCTGAAGTGTATGTACTAGATGGTACCGGAAATATAAGTTGGGTCTTTAATGTCATTTCTAATACCATGAAACTAAGAGTAATGGTAAACTTTATCTACAAAAAGACACTTCATCAGCTGGAACACGAGTTGTATCTTTATGAAAAGACACTGAGGCTACCCGTGACTCAGTCCAACCAGCTGTAAATAGATTGCAACGATGAAATACTTGCTCTTTTGAGCGTGGTGACATATAGATCACAATGGAAAATAAGGACAGATTTTGTCCTTTTTTGTGTCATCATTTTATCTAATGTGGTTTATCTAAAGTTGAACAAAGACAAATTATATTATACATGGCATTTAAGCCGCCAACAACATTTGTAACACACAAATGCTGATTTATCAAGATTGATAACAAGAGAAACGAATCCACTGTCTAATCAGCGTAATACTTTTGTATAACTGGGATGTACAGCCATATTTATATGAGTTATCAACAGTAATTAACCTCACGCACGTGAGCTTCAGTCTACAGTGAGTGTTTCAGAGAACATGTTTGTTCAACGCTAACAGCAGTTTGGTGACGTGAGGTAAGGTGTGGTGCTCAAGTATTGCATATATTGCATACACTTTCCATAAGGAAATAGAAGTATTGTTTCATTGTTCAAATGTTAAAACAGGTAGTAAACTGACATCAGACCGCAAACAAAGAAAAGAAACAATGAAAAGCACAAAGATGGCTCAGAATTTTCCTATGCCGGCGAACACGTCATTTCAAGCTAGTAATCGAATAAACTGCCAGACACCATAGTCATATACTTTACCTTCAGCTTTTCAATATTCATCTTTTGTGCCAAATATGAACGGGAATTCTGGCTCAACAGTTTTCATCCAGCAAAACAGCACAGTTTCTGACCCGCTGCAAATTATTGTGCAAAAATTGGAACATATTGAAATAAAATTGGGACAGCTAGACAAAATTCAGTCAATAGTGAGCGACTTAATGGTACGGATAAATCAGATGGACAAAAAAGTATGTGAAATCGAGCATGGGCAAAAATTGTAAGATAAGATAAGAAATTAGTTTATTATAGTGACTTGTGCATTTAATCAGAACAATGACATGGTGATTTGTGAGCATGAACATTAACACCCGGCCCAGTAGGCCTATAAGTCACCTTAGACATATAATCATATTAAAGTACGAATGTGGTATAATAAGAGTTATAGCAGATATTACGGATTTTCAAGAATATACAATTCTTGAAGTTGAGTCAAATGATGTGAACACATCTTATGTATTACTTGATTTGGCATCTGGATATGGATGTTATCACAAAACATAAAAGAGTAGATAATACTTCTCCGGTACAGAAATGCCTTGGCAATAAATTTGGAACATTTTCTTGTATACTTACTCAATAAAACGGATAGTTTATTCTCCTCTGACATCTGAATACAATCAACAGGTATAATAACGTTTCGGAATATATCTGAGCGTATTGGTTCGTATAAACCACAGTTAAGGAGAAAATGTATCTCGTCCTCTACTGAGTTCGATGTACAAAAAGTGCAAAGTCTTTGATCAGCTGGCTTACCGATATATCTTCCGGTCTCAACTCGGAGTGGTAAAATGCCAAACCTTAACTGGCCCGACAATGATCGTTCATACTTTATATTCAGATTTAAGTGATTTCACAATCAAAATTTCTCTTAAACAACTTTTACGTTTTTAGTTGTGATACACTAGGAACATAATTAGACCATTTTCTGTAATATAATTCTCGTGTCAGTTGAGTTACGATTTTAACGCTTACCACAGATTTAAAAGCAAAGTGATTTACTTAACCTAAAACCTAAATTATCAAGAATCTGCTTCATATCACTAGACCAAATCTTTTAAGTAAACGATAGTCGTGATTAAAACAAAAATAATATCAAACAGGGAATGCCACGTACACACTTTTTGCGTCAGTCTTGATTCGTCCATGTTGATGAGTCTATTCCAATATCTGACAATGCTGCACCATCTCCTGTACTGACTTGATAGCCATCCACTGTCACCATGTAGTGCTACTAAAGGTGTGAAACGATGTACACCCATAAAATATCGTAAAGCCCGGTGCTGTACATTGTTTAATGATCGGAATTGTCGAGCACCCAATACCGATGCACCTTAGTCCAAAATAGGTACAACACAGGAGTTAAACTTTTTTTCAAACGTTCGAGACCCGATATCTTTCAAGTGATGAATTTTACTTATCAAACTTCCTAAAGCTCGGCCTGCTCCTTTCGGTAAAGCTTCACAGTTTACACGAAAGTCACTCTTATCATTAAAAAGGACACCAAGATACGTGTAGTGTTCAACTGTTTCCAAAACATTTTCACGGATAGTAAATCTGAACTCTGTCTGTAGGATCCTATCTCTCCGAAAGTGGATGTACTTCGATTTGGTCGTAATAATAAGTATTGTCCAGCGTTTGCACCAACTGTAAATTGTATTAAGCATAGTTTGCAATTTCTCTTTTGTATCTGAAAGTAGCATAATATCGCCTGCATACACCAGAATTTATATAATAGTATCGCCAGCCAATTTCTTATTGAGATAACAGTTTTTAAGTACTAAAGGTGTTTGGCTAAAAGAAAGAAGATGGGCTCAACAGAAAATATACGATGTGATGACCATGTTTTCACATTGTACAGCATTGTCAGAAATAATCCCAAAGTAATAATTCACGGCTTACATCGATTATTACACGTATTATCCTGGACAAAGATTATAATACCCACTCAGAGGAGTTATTCAAAGAATTAGGAAGGATGAAATTCAGTGATAGAGTTAACTTTAAAAAAAGCAATTTTAGTCTATAAATCATGAACGATAACTCACAATTAGATCTATATACAAAAAAACTAATTTCAATTACATTATCTAATTCAGATCATAACTTCAACTTAAGATCGGCCAATAACTGTGATTTACATGTCCCCAAACCCAATATAGAGTTTTACAGAAAGTCATGATCATGATATTTTGCTATAATATTTTCATGGTCCGAAGTGTCATATAAGAGTTTGCGACAATATATTTTCATGGTCCGAAGTGTCTATTAATGTTGTCCGAAGTGTCTATAAAATGTGGTCCAAAGTGATGGTCCGCAGTGGTTTGGCACCATTATCTTACTCGGGTCCAAAAGTATGGACTGCTCTCCTATTAAATATACGAACGGCTGAGACTTTAAAGGTGGTCAATTACTTTTAAGCAACATTTTATGACAATTTTTACTTTTTGTTTATTCTGTTAGAGATTAATTTAATGAACAAAAAGACCCATTTCATTGAGTTAGATCCCTATCAGAAATTTACATTTTATTAACTTTTGTTATTACTCCCCTTTAATATGAAAGTATTTAAAACGTTGAGTATTTCTTTTTTATTTCAATATAATTTCTACTTTTACATTTGAATTTGATAGATTTACCAATATCTTAACATTCTGAACCAAAATGCAAGTTTTAAACCTACGTGTAGCTTCTGAATTGATTTATTTCCAACCTATCTTGGGTGCGCACCCAAGATAGGTAAAGGGAGGTAATAATATCTTTTCAAACTTGAATTTCTAATGAATTCCATCTAAATATATAATATCTAATGCAAATATTTCACAAATATAATATAATAGGTCTTATATTTATATCTTTCTGCAGGCAAAGTATGTGTATCAAATTTTTACTTATGATAAAATAACTCTATCTTGGTTGGGCAACCAGGATAGGGAAATCAAATTTTAAAAATACCTCCAGTGAAAATCTTACTTGAATAAAGCGCCAAATGAACATAAATAAGTGTAAATGATCAGATGTTAAAGTTTCAAACAAATCTATTACATGGCCAAATTCCAATTATAAACCTTTAACAGTAGTTCAAAAGTTATATCTACAGTGGTTCTTTTCTACTTAGGACTACTTACATGTCTATTTCGGCTGTAAATTCATAATTATTATTATCATAGTTTATACAGATGCACTATATACATCTGTATCTGGCCTCTAGGACTATATGAACTATATGATGTTATTACTACAACATACCTATTTTGTGTGTGACCTTAATGTAATATTTTAATGTTCTCTAATTATATGTTCCATGTATCCGGGATACTTTAATAAGGGGCAACTTCAAAACATAATTGTTTTAGCAATCTGGGAAAAACATGTCAGGACCAGACGCTTTGTTAGGATTTAGGTTTTATACAAGCTAGCCAAAGGTAACATGTGTTTACTGGTATGAGACGCCTAAATCGGTGAAAACCGGAAGCAGGTGATTTTGTCTAGGGAACATGCAGACCTACACTATGTGTTTGATTGCTGATTGGCTGAAACTAAGTGGATGCATACAAGAAAAATTATTTTGAAATAATCGCTGCATGATAGATCACAAATGAAATATGAAAAGGAAAATCTGGATATAAATTATAATCAAAATATTTGGTATTTGAAAATACTGACATATTTGGTCGGTGACCACTAAAACTGCCACAAAAATGGGGGTGGTGTCATTGAGCTCCAAATTACTGGCATAAAGTATTGGATCACATGTATAAATTTTGTTATTTTTATGTGGGACTAGGATGATTCTACAAAATAAAGTTCATTTCAGCAGTCGGTGAGATTTTGGGTAGTCGCACCGGAAGAAACCCTTATAATGTAAGTCTATGGAAATGTATTTAGGCGTCTCATACCCACTGCATGTCATTTAACTTTCTGGTCGCTACATTTAGTGTATTCTCACCTACAACGTACTTAGAGTGAACTCCCTTGACAACAGGCCGCCATTTGCAACCGAGATTCCGCGTTATCAAAACTTTTTTTTTTAGTCTTTTGTTGTGTCCGCATGGTGTAAGTCTCATCATTGTTGCTGTCTTGTGATTTGGTGTTTAATATTTTTTCTCTCAAAAACATATATATATTGTTTTGAAGTTCATTTGCTAAGGTCAATACTATGTTTTGATGGTAAATAATTTAGGGCTGTATAACCTGTCCCCGAAGTACTTCTTTTTGGCGGGAATCCTGAGTGCCCGGATTGCCAGCGAGTTGCGCGGAGGCTACGGGGTAGGTACAGGTGAAAGTAACATACCATTGACACATGGTAGCTCTCTTTTTGTTATTGTTAAACTGCATCAGCTGCCATGAAGGTACGAGATGTTGCACGGTGATTTGTACATGGGTGTATACATAGTTCCCACATCGACAATATTTACCTCCCTTGCTCTGAATTGGCAGCCATTTTGTATGGCAGGGTCCCTTAAAGTTAATAGGGAACAATCTACTTAACAATTACAAACTACTCAGATTTATACACATAATATATGATGCTGATTTGGGCAGATGACTCAGCAGGTTCAAGAAAATGTGGTTGTCACACATAAATTATCTTGGTATTTTCTTAATTATCACATAATTGAGAAAAATTCCTATTAATGCTGTATCAGTTTTTCCATTCAAAATGGCTGCCAATTCAGAACAAGGGAGGTAAATATTGTGGATGTGGGAACTATGTATAGGTAGTCCAACTCATTGTGCGCAAGAGCTTTTTGCTAAATATGACGGCCGACCTTCCCCCACAATCCAGTTATAATTCAAAACAATGGGGAACATTTTTCCTCTATGTGTATAGGCCGCCACAAGAATCTCATCACCAACTTTGACAGCTTCAAATATTTATTTAAACTACTGCTTGGGGTGATATTTCGGGACAGGAACTATTCCCGGACACCCCTATTTAAACGCTTTATTTTAACATATTGTTTTGATCCAGCACAAGCAATCATTCGGACTCTTGCTTTTTGAAAGTTGAACAACACCCATTTGTTTCTTGCGAGTATATGGCAACAAAAATGCAAAACAAACTAACTTGCACATCGTTTTTGTGTCGCCCTTTCGGAGAAAAGGCGATACATAGGGATCGCTTTGTCCGTCGGTCCGTCCGTCCGTCACACAAACTTAACGTTGGCTATAACTTTGCCATTTCTTAAGGTTTCTTCATCAAACTTTACAATTGTATTGCTTATGACGAAAGGGTCATGATGCCGCCAAATTTTGTAGGTCAAAAGCATATTTGACAGAGTTATGCCCCTTTTTGTACTTGGATTTTGTCACGAAAACTTAACGTTGGCTGTAACTTTCCCATTTCTTAAGATTTCTTCATTTAACTTTCAAATTGTATTGCTTGTGACATTAGGGTCGTGATGCCGCAAAATTTTGTAGGTCAAGGCAATATTTGACAGAGTTATGCCCCTTTTTATACTTAGATTTTTGCTATAACTTTGCCATTTCTTAAGATTTCTTTATCAAACTTTCAAATTGTATTGCTTATGTCTAAAGGGTTGTGATGCTGCCAAATTTTGTAGGTCAAGGTCATATTTGACAGAGTTACGCCCCTTTTTGTACTTAGATTTTGTCACGAAAACTTAATGATGGCTATAATTTTGCCATTTCTTAAGATTTCTTCACCAAACTTTCAAATTGTATTGCTTATGACATAAACGTCATGATGCCGCCAAATTTTGTAGGTCGAGGTCATATTTGACAGAGTTATGCCCCTTGTTGTACTTAGATTTTGTCACAAAATTATTGGTTATTCTGACAAAGAGGGCGACACAAGTGTTCTACTGAACACCCATCTTTTCTGTAAACATGCTTGGGGAAAACGGTATAACTGCGCATGCGCATCACGCAACATTTTGAAGAGGCACTGGACGTGCACTTCAAATTGTAAGCGTTGCTGTTCTTGGTCGCAGACGAACATAGAATTCAATAAAAGAACATATCAAACCTCTTAAAGTTAGGTTTACAATTTTTGCACCGAAAATGTTATGAATTATAATTAACTTTAAAAAAGACTGAATACGCTATAGGAAGTTTAAGTGTGACGTCACATCCGGGATTTTTCGTTACTAAAAATAGCCTGGCCTTCAACTGCCATATGCTGAATGTGTATCTATACAATATAGACATTATTTATCGCCAAAATAAACTAAATTCCAAAGTGTCCGGAAATGTATCCTGTACTTGGGTTAAAAACATACCATAAAATTTACTCCGTTGGGGCCTCATTTAGTATAACGGAAATTGTTGCAAAGAAAAAACGTAAATATAGCCTTGTGGAGGATGGGATGAGGTATGTATGGTGAACATTTGGTCCAGTTTTGTTAAATAATAACCCGGCGGCTTTAGAAAATTTGTCATTTTCGTCCGGAAATATGACTCTAAGCAGTACTGGTATCCTACATGCTAACTAGACGTTTAATCTTCCGGACAGTTTTGATTTGCAAGTAAATAAAATATCCTTTGATCCTAGCCTCAATATTTCGACTTCAAGACCGACCGATTTTACAAATTGATACTACATAGATGTCTGTGGGCGGCCGTCGTATATAACAAAAAGCCCTGGCGCACAATTTGATCCAATGTGTAATGAAGATACCCAGATCATGAAGACGCTGTCTGTGTCTGTGATGGTGTAGTGAACTTATCACTTGGGTAAACAACATTTATAAATTTGATATATATGTATCGCCTTGCCTTGTGTTTTAATTGCAGACGGCTATTGTCACGTGGGCTTAATATATCAATGCACATGCGTACCTGCGCAAATGTATAGCGATATTAACATTGCGTTTCAAAACTAGTTTCAGTAACATTTAAACAGTTGGGAAGGGGGAAGGCTTTTCAAATAGTGAAGAAATAACTAAAATCTTAAGAAGTTAGGGATGTTATTGATTAAAATTTTTGTATCGATATATCGATTAAGAAATATCGACGATATATCGATACACGGGCGTAAAAAGTCACTGACTACATATTCTACCAAATCTCTTGACTTTATTTGTACTAAACATATGGTTCTAGTGTATAATATATATCAACCATTGCAGTGCTGAAATATTTTGCCTATGAGACCACATTTCATTAAATTAAATCATTCGTTAGAAAAACACTGAGCTCTGGGTAGAGTGATTGTTTATATTCTGGTTGAGTTTTGATGGAATTTTCGAACGTGAAACTGTAGATCATTGCACGGTAAAAAATTATTCGATATACGAATTTTCAAAATGGCAATCGATATCGAATCGAAAGTGTTTAATCGTTGATATATCGATATCGTTTGAATCGATTACATCCCTATAAAAAGTAGATGGTTTTCGTTAAATTCATACTGAAAGCATTACAAAACACATTTAGTACATTATGAATTAAATCAATGCAACCATAACGGACCTCAGTTCAGGATTAATGCTATAAATAGTAACCAGTTGCTTTTTCCGGGAATGCCACTTGATTACTTTTAGCTGTATAGAGCATTATCTGAGAAAATCAAGCAGAAAGAAAAAAATCTGATGAAATAACAGACTTTTTACACAAATAGACAATTGTCTGGATGATTGAACGGACTTTGCATATTTCAGGGACGTTTCACTGGTCTTTGTATTACTCGAATTGAACTAGAAAACATATTTTGTGACCTCTGCAAAGTATTTATGCGTACAGCTAAGACCTGGGACGAATATATACTATCGGAATTGGCAACGGCTGCTGATACGCTAGTCCATTATCGATTTTCATTGCCGTCCATGGCCGCCATTTTGAAAGATAATTTGCATTTTTCTGTACACATCACAACAAAATACTCCAATTTCAAGCACTTTGAAGTGTTTTAAACACTTGAAACATCAATTTTCTTTAGTTTGAAATTATATTTTTCATCACAAGACTTGAAACAAAGTCAAAACATGCTTCGAAATGCGACTGGTTATTTCAAATCCTCTTTCGAATCCATCGCCATTTTGGAGCAAATTTTCGCTCTTGAAAAACACATTTAATCAATAACGAACGGTGGTAACAATATTTACGGTATATAGAACAAAAAAAGAATAATACAAAGCCATCACCATTTCTTGTATTTCATTGTCAGCATTTGCCAAGTATAACATATTTGTTTTACGCTTTCTACCGCTTCTATTTCTAGATTCAAGATGGCCGCTTCACATTCGGACGGCCACAAATTATGCGAGGTTTTTGATCGTTTCACACTCCGTTTACATTATTGCTCCACCTGAGACCGAAGTTCAATGTGTGATAATTTCGTGTTTCTGTCAGCAATATTGGCAGATTTATTTAGAAAAAAGTCTCGTTTCTGTCCGATTAACTGAAAGAAACCAGTATAGATCATGAACGTAGAATGTTGATTCTAGGTTCCAGTATAGATCTATCTTGAACCAAAATTACATACCTGTAAAGCTAATTCAAATTAGAATCAATATGTAACTGGGGATTGTGGTTTCAAGTAAACACAAACTCAATGGTTGACCATATTGACTGTATTTATTACAGACAGGGAAAAAGCCTAAAACAAATAAGAAGGAATAATTACAGACAGTTCAATATTCGGTATATAATTCCAAATTACATGAATTTCACTAATTAAGATTATATTCTCTATTTCACAGTTAAGAATATAAAAACAATCTAAAATCTTACCAGGATCAACTCGAAGTATTCAAATACTAAATAACATACTTTCTCTAATTAGTGCCCCCTCTCTAATTAGCGCCCCCGGGTGTTTTTACAACAAAAAAATCTTACCTGACGAGGAATTTAATATATCCATATGCATGAATAAAATCCAGAACATTTTGAAAAAACAGTTAAATCGTGAGTTAACGTCAATATAAGTTTCTGAAACATAAACAACATGTGGCCCCTGGCAATGTACCTACGTGTATGTTACGTCATTCTACATCACTACAATAGTAATGTACATGTAGTATTGTAATATACGGACCTTGACACAGCTAAAACTCTACCTGACGGTAGTTTATCAATAGATTATATTTTTAAACCTCACCAACTTGAAATATGTACTGTGGAAAATCCTTTGTTTACACAGCCAATGGAAAAGGGTTTGGTGGTTCTGAATAAAAGACAGCTAGTACAACTTTTTTACTTTCTGCAAAATCTACTTTAGTCGTTAATATATATACATATAATTGGGGAAGGTATGAATGAAACTTAATAGAGGGGGTATCTATGCAAAAAATTTAGTGTTCGGCTATAGCTAAATACACATGGAAGTCGTTAATAATGTCATTTTGATAGGTATATTATCTTTATTTCCTCCAATGGAAGAGAATGTATATTATTTAGTACATCTCCGTCAAGTCGTGAAAAGTATCACAAAGTAAATGGAGCTATTTCATTTTGTACCAGGCGAAAGTCAGTATTAGGCCTAAAAAAAAAATTGTTGTGTTTCCGGTGGCCCGACCGACCGTAATTTTTTGCCGCCGACCGTAAAGTTTTTTTTAACGTTTTCAGTGCCTGAAAATCGTAAAATACCATTATTTGACCCGCAAAAAAATGTCCAGTTTGTCAATTTGACCCGCGGGCATTTTCTCTTATGCGTCACGAGACTCGGCAATTTTGCTGTGTCAATCAAAAACTGACCGTCGTCAGTTGGCTAACATACGAAAGTAGGTGGAGCGGCGTCATTACAAGTCTCGGCGATTTCGCCGTCAGTCAAAAATCGATCGTCGTCTGTGGCTAATTCATACGAAAGAAGGCGGAGCTAATAAGACACTACCTGTTAAACAGCATGACGCTGTTTAGGTCGTTATCAAATGTGATAATTGATAAACAATCATGAAACTGAAAATAACAGACCTCGGCGAATTTTTGTAACGGTGTTTGTAACACGGATTAGTAGTGAGTGGTGGACAGTGACAAGTTCTTGACACGACTCGGTGTATTGTTATTCACAGATTGTCGGAAACACAAAACGCCCTCGGGCGATCAAAAGACAATTAAGTATTACCCGTTCTCCGATAATCATGTGTCATTAAAAACGTTTTGAACTCGGCCGTACGTAAGCGCAATAAAGTTATGATAATTGCATTGTTTTTTGTCAATATTTAAATACTGACTTGCGTGTTTAAAGTTTAACTTGCATATTGTTCTGGACGTGATTTTTATTCTACACGAATATATGGGGGGCATTATTCGGCGCCTCTCCATCCCTCATGAAAAAGACAGATAAAATAATACAATGATCTTCCTAAATTCGTTTCAAACAACCTTAATTAAAGCCCCCTGAAACTACTCTGAACAGAACAAATTTCATTGTATTAAAAGCGGTAAAAATCGCGAAAATTTGAAGGAAGTCACGGACATGCGAGGTCGCGAAAATATATGACAAACGGGAAACGATGTAAATATTTTTCATTTTTGAGCTGATGGAGCTTAGGTTGGGGATTAGCAGCTACCTAATTTAAGTATTAGAAAATATAACTTACAAGCTGCAAGACAAAAAAGAAAAATAATATGCAACCCTAGAGTATAAGAACCCTATGGCCCATAGCTAAACCCCAAAAATTCTCACCTTTACTCTTTAAAATTTGATTTTGAACTTTAACATTTAAGACTGAAGAATCAATGACCCTTCAATTTGAAACACCCCGTTTTTTTACCCCCACCCCCTGAAATTACAATTTTTACACAACAAATCTCAAACAAAAGTTTGCTGTCATGATTGTCTTTGTCAGTCTTCAATTGAGATTATTTCAGCCAAAATCTGTTCTTGTTTAAAACATTTCCTAGTCTCTGTGAATAATATTTTAAGTAGTGTAAAAAAAGATATGTATGATAGTCAAATATAAACACAAACTTGAAAATAAAGATTTAATATGAAAATGTTGTCGGTTTACATAAATTCATAATCTATATATGAAAGAAGATATTTAAAACACAGATTAATCTTGTATATTTCATGTATTATTTATTTTATTATAATATAGTCAAATGAGTAACAAGTTTAGATGTACAAATGAAAAGTGAAGGGGTGTTAACAATTATATGCAGCAAACACCACTTGCAGAACTAACAATACATACCCACAAAAAAAAAAAAAAAAAATTCCCTACCTACCGACCCTCTTTTTTTTGGCCATGCCACCAGAAACACAACTTTTTTTTTTTTTAGGCCTTACGTGTTGAAAGTATTATCTCTTGTAGTGTATTTCTGAACATTATAACATAATGGGAATTCAGAACAACATACAAGTATGCGGGTTATTCCAGACGGAATTAATTTTTTATAAAGAACTTTTTTTCATTTGCAGTGCAGTGCTACAGAATAAACATTATTTATTGCATTATCAAAGAACTCAACTTCATAAATGGAAATATTTAAATAAGAATTATCAAAAGCTATGTGCGCCCAAACCACAGTACTGAGCACATTTCTCAGTACTGCACCATTGCAACTTTTCAATTCTGAAGACATTAAAGTGCTTTAGAAAGTTGAATAATATTTTCCGTTCGAGATAAACTAAACTAACGTCAGATATTCAATATACTGTGAATGCTGGGTTTAGCGCTCAAAGAATATTGCATATAATACATATGATATTCAGGGATTATTCTAGGTCAAATTTTCGGTGAGATATTTCTCCCATTTGTCAAATATTGATGAGATATTTTTAATTTGAGTGAGATTTTTTCAGTTGAAAAGCAAAAACACATTACGCAATTAATGATTATTTATTGACGAGAACAAAAACACATGGAACAGTTCACTTATCTGATACAGAAAGACGGACTATGTCATAATTGTGAGTCTAGAGAACAGCTGTGTCTGCAAAATAATGACCCAGGGATTAAAGATGCAGTTGCTCTCTCAAAGATGATTGATCTGACTGGCCTTCAATTTCCATGCTTTAAGCTGGGTGTTCAGTAGGCTTTGAAGCTCAAGGGTCATTGACTATTCAGTCTAAATTTTCAAGGGTCAAAATCAAATTAAGAGTTAAAGTGACAATTTTAAGGGTCATCGGGTTTAGGTAATATATCCTAAGGTTGTATTTAATGTTTTTCTGTTTGTGTCCTGCTGTTTTTCTAATAATTCTAATTCCTAAATTGGATAGTTGCTCATCATATGCCTAGGTTTTATCAGCTGGAAATTATGTTGTTCTTCCATTTGTCACATATTTTCGCGACCTCGCATGTCTGTGAATTTCTGTCGTGCCCCCTCCTCCCCCAGACCGATTTTGAGTTTTAAAAAAGTCGAAAATTATATTCAAATAATGATTAGAAGTGACAAATACTGTAGGCGCCTGGTATTGTCCGCTGATAATTAGAGTACGAAGAAAAAATTACGTCCGGAACAATTTTGAAAGTTAATTTTTCAACACATTAGTCACTTATTTTGATATTAGAAATCAATGCTTTTATTGTCATTAGTTACTCTTCCACATCAGTGCTGGTCGAGTCTTATCGAGTTTTTAAACATAAAAGCATGTGCTAATGTCAATAATGACATAATTATGATTATCGGAATAACAGAAAATGTTTAATTGTCTTTTGATTTTATGTTTCCGGCGATCAGTGAATAACAATACACAAAGTCATGTCAGAGTCGGCCCTAATTAGTCTGTGTTATTGAAATTATTGTTCATCAATTTAACAACTTTGATGACGAGCGAGACGGGCCACGTGCTGATTGATAGGTAGTGACTAATAAGCTCCGCCTTCTTTCGTATATTAACCAACAGACGACAATTGATTTTTGACTGACGGCATAATCGCCGAGAATTGTTACGACGCCCACATAATTTTTCTAATAGAGGATGGTCAGATATTGATTGACACAGCGAAATTGACGAAACAGTTTTAGTGCATCCTTGAAGTCGAACTCCTGTGGCTTAGAGCCTTGACTGGGTTAACACAAAAACGCTTGAAAACGGAAAGAGCGAAAATTGGACCAAACGGCGTAAACATGAAGGTGGTAAAACAACTCCCGAATTTCCGAAACCGCTGCAGTACCGACATAAAACACGCATTTACTCGACTTGAATAAGAACATATTCTCTATTACCAGCAATTAACGAATTTAATCGATCGCACCTTGTATCGAATTTCGGCAGCAACATTGTAATTGGTTAAAAAGAATGTGTTGGCCTACTGTTGTTCACACGTTTGGATTATTGATTCTCGCGCCAATTATCACGTCGATATTCAAAGGTCAGAAAAGCAGCGAAAATTAAAATAATAAGGTTAAAGTCAACTGAGAGTGAGCACAATTTTTTCTCTCAATTGATGATTTTCAATGCGATTTCGGCAATTTTTATGCGATAAATCGCGGAAATCGCATCCTAGAATTATCCCTGGATATTCCAAAGGCAAGAAAGTTGCTAAAGAAATGCCCAAGGTTAATAAAGACTGTGTCCATCTCTGGCATAAAACACATTGTGGAACCCATTGTAAATAGTGCTGTGTCAATGCAATTGTGCTACATGCCTTGACCTGTCAAGCTTTTTTGAACATTGTTTGATTTTCTGGCACAGCTTTTTAATGTCCACTTTAATGATATTGTTGGACTTCGGGGAAACTTTTAAAAGCCCGACCTTTTTTCTCTGACGTGAGATTTTCCCCTCGAAGAAAGTCTACAAAGAATTCCAAATCCACCCTTCTTTTTGAAGTTGTCTCTTTTCCATGGCGTTTCCCCACATCTGTCGGGTCGCGGCATATTTTGTCAATTACATTCCCCAATCTGCCGGTCAGTTTTCCGTGTCGTTCAAGAGTTGGGTATGTAGTGTGGGGACCAGCTGACCTCAAACTATCTGAAAGATGTATTAAATAATGTTTCAGGAGTTTCAATGTGAAGGTATACGAGATAGGTTTTCAGTAAAACACTTGTGTGGCCTTTTACACTTTGTCTGGCATGATCCTTCTGTCCAAAGCAATATAATTGTAAAGTTTGATGAAGATATCTTAAGAAATGTAAATGCATGGCCAAGGTTAAGTTTTTGTGATGGACCAGCGGACAAAGAGATCCCTCAGTATGTATCGCCTTTCTCCGAAAGTACGACACAAAAAGTAAAGTGAAGCTAGGAAAGCGTTTGTATGTTCAATGAAAATATTTTCGGAATGCATTACGTATTTATAACAAAAATACACATTGAAAAAAGATACCTTTGAGATCTCGATTTAGGAACTCATTCACAAGGTCGGCCTCATCATTGTTTCCTCTTCCCCCTCGGAGGTTTACAGTTCTGTTCCAGATTAGGTCCTGACGTAAACGTTCTGTTTCGAAACCATTCAAACCTGCAAATACATTTTAGGAATAAGATAATAATTTTACTTCTACGATACAGACAAATTAACATTCTAACTCGCGACCATCCCAAAACAAAGCAGGCAAGACATCACTTCACCAGAATACCAATGATGTGAATGTTACTTTGTATGAGAAAAGTACTTGTTTCATACACGAGTACATAAGTTTTACTTACTAGCTATAAGCCTTTGTGCAAGAATTAGGTACTTTGTGTGGTTGTACCTGGCAACAGGTGTACTTTCCAGTACAAGGTTATCAGTGGGCCATTGTTCTTTCGTACAGCATCGCGCCAAACCATGTCTGACAGACCTATCCAAATTAAAGTGTTAACATACTCAAACTTCCCATCGGATTTCTCAGGACTTTCAAATGACGATTTTTTACACTCAAAGCAGCAGTGCCAGGTTTCTGGTAGATGGTCTTCATCCAATCCCTTACATTCCAAATGAAACTATTCTCCGAACTGGCATCCTTGGTTGTCACATTCTATCATCATTGAATCTTCTATCTCTGAAATTCAAAATTATTAATAAACACAGGATTGATAAATGGATGTATTCATTGTATTAGTAGCAATCATTTATTATTGTGTATTGTGATTTTAGCTCACCTGGCACAAAGTGCCAGAGTGAGCTATTAGGATCGCATTCCGTCCGGCGTCTGTCGTATGTCTGTCCTTCATTTCCTTCGAACGACATCTCCTCTGAAACCACTGGGCCAATGTTGATGAAACTTTGCAGGGATGTTCCTTGCATGAAGCTCTATCAAAGTTGTTTAAAGAATTCCATTCCATCAGGGATTATTCTAGGTCAAATTTTCGGCGAGATATTTCTCCCATTTGTCAAATATTGGTGAGATATTTTTAATTTGAGTGAGATTTTTTCAGTTGGAAAACAAAAATACATTACGCAATAAATGATTATTTATTGACAAGAACAAAAACATGAAACAGTTCACTGATCTAAGTTAATTATGAGTCTAGAGAATAGCTGTGTTATGACCCAGGGTTTTAAGATGCAGGAGTTCTCTCAAAGATCTTTCTGGCCTTCTTCAATTTCCATACTTTAAGTGCACCCTTGAAGTCGAACTCCTGCAGCTTAGATCCTTGGATCATAATGCACATGAGCTGACTACAGTGTTCTGGTGAAAGCCTATTTCTAAGGGGAGTTGTAACAGAGTTTTGTGCTGAGAATGCCCTTTCACAGTCACTTGTGTGTACAGGATGTGTCAGGGCAAGTGTAGCAAGTTTTGTCAGGTTGGGGAACTCATCATGGTGGAACTTGATAATTAAGGACCACAGTGCAGCTGTACTATCCCCAGTGAATAATCTAGGTTTTGATTTATATGAGTCCCTGGGACGCACATTTTTCAAAACAATGAGTCCCAGCTATGAAACAATGAGTCCCTTTCCGAAAAAGTCAGAAAATAGAATCGGACATCCCCGCCGAATTATTTTCGTTGCGAATCGCCGCTGTGATGTGTTTTTTTTTTTTTCAAATATAATTGTTTCTGAAAGTATTGAGTTACTGAAAACATTAATTACCTTTTACGTAGATATAAAATATTTATTTCCGTTAAAAATCTGCTGTAATTAGTCGAGGTTTATTCTCCAATTAGCATTTGTCACTCGCGAATGTCGCGGTAGGTGTGAAAAATACGAGCATTCATAAAGGATGGCAAACTAACTACGTCGACTTTGAAATCTCGAGCTATGTGACACCACTGATTGAGTAACGTTTGATAATTTGTGAATGCGAAAAGTATTTTCAATTAACTAAATTAACATTTATAAGTTCCAACTATTCTTTACATGTATTTAAAATAAACGTTATGTTTATAACAAAAACGCGGCGCTTCAAGCCGATGTTTTCTAAGTAAAAATTTTCTTCTGCAATGTATTTACTTTAAAGAATTGCCTTTGCCGAATAAAATCATTTCTACAGCGACTTCTTTTACTCATAAAGCCGCAGTTGTTACGAGATCAAAGCACGTATGCCGACGCTGAGTTTTGTTTGATCCAGGCGAAGCACATGGCATTAAAAAGACCGAATATTTTGACAGTTTGTGACAAGTCTGATTATTTTGGAATTATAAAAACTAGTTTGGAATAGACAATGTATAATATGAGTAAGTTTTATTTTGGTTATGCATTTCGGTCGGAAAATATTTTCGAATTTAATAAATGTACAAAAGTAAAAAATACGTGTATACAAATTTTCACGGAAAATAATTATAATTTGCCACGATTTTTTAACGATTTAATGTGAAAATTCTTCTAAATACTCGCAGGAAATGCTAGTTCGTGGACGATATTCTTTTATACAAACTGCCGCGAGCATATACCTAAGTCTCGCTTTTCACGTGCTTGCATCCTAAAGGACGCACATATTTCAAATCTTTGCGTCCTTTGCATTTTTTGTGCGTCTATGACGCAGGACGCAGGGCTAGATTATTCACTGTATCCCTAAACCTTTGTGCAATAAACACAAATTGCTACACTCCTCCCCTTCTTAAAAACTTGAACCCTCAATGATCCAGGGTGGTGGAACCCCCAGTGACAATTGTGGAACATTACTCTGGAGTTACCCCAGGGGTCAATTACACTGGCTACAGACCGAGACCAAGGTTGGACAAAGCCATCGTGTTACCAATAATGATCCAAATACTTAACCTTTCTTAGACCGGACTATTTTCTAAGCTAACAATTTCAAAGGAACAAATCGACTAAAGGAGTGCCAACTAATAATCGTAAAGGAACAAGTAGGCGAAGGATGTATCAACTAAAATAAATCAAGCTAGCAACAACCCAAAAGTCTGAAAAACCTCCACCCCCAAATTCCCTGGAAACCTTGAGGGCGGATTGCAACAAAGCATTACTGGGTTTTGCTGCTGCCAGACAGCGCCAGTCCCCCAAGGCTGAGATGCCACTTATTGGCAAAACACGTGGCCAAGGACTTATCGGCCAGTTATTCGCCCATGCCAGCATGACCAGGTTTGTG
Organism: Saxidomus purpurata; assembly: GCA_022818135.1. NCBI lineage: Eukaryota > Metazoa > Mollusca > Bivalvia > Venerida > Veneridae > Saxidomus > Saxidomus purpurata. Next base: position 41,594,773 of record JAFMSR010000016.1, read on the forward strand.
ACCTGCTGATGGTCCATGCCAAGCTCGGCAAATGCCACAAGACCCTCTAGGGTCCCATCACGCCCAGGGAACATTCTTGCCAACCAGTTTATACACCTGCCCCTCTGCCATAGAATGGATGGATTAAAAAAACCCTGCCTAAAGGCCAAGGGCAGATGGCTGTTCCTAAAATGATTCCCCAAGTCCCTAGACACTGCCAAACAAGTCCTTATTGGACATGGCCTGCGGGCATTGGAATTGTGCCGGGTCAGCTTTGCCAATGGACTCAATGGGGACGTCTCTAAGTTCATTTTCTCCACCTGCCTGGCAGGGATTTCTTCAACCTTCCCACAGTTTCCCTTTCGCCCCGGCAGGGATCATTCTCTCCTGCATGTCAGAGCTAGCAAAGGCCTTATTCACCCCCTCCTGCAATTTGCCGTCTGTAGCATTCAGAAGGTGCTCTTTAATTAAGATAAGGGATCCCGCCGTGTCGACTCGGCAGTGTTATTCTACAGTAGAGTCCCCCGCAGACTGTTCTACAATGGCCTCGGGGCCTTTCCCGAGGAAATCCCTAACCCACCTCGGGAGCTCTCGGTCATGGCAGAGCTTAAGGCGGTCATGGTTCACAGTGAAAACTGCATTTTTATGAGACCTGGGGCGATTACTTGTAAAATTGTAATGATTATATTACAATTACTTTGCTAAAAACATGTAATCATTACATTACAATTACTTCTGTTTTCAATTGTAATCATTACATTACAATTACCTAGTGATGTAATCAGATTACAATTGATTACATTTTATATTACATGTAAAAAGCAAAAGTTTTGCAGTTTCATTACTGGAAATAAAATTTAATGTCCATACATTTTAAACAACTTTTTTTCAAACTTAATTTATTTCACCAGTCACTATATTTATTTCATTTAAACTTGAGTTGCATTTGATTGCCAATAGATCCTAAGGTTTGAGATTTCAGTGAACATCTGTCGGGCCTAAAATGTATTCCTGCTACACAAAACAGTCTGTCTTCAGGGGCAGAAGATGCAGGGATTGCAAGATATTTGTTTGCTAACTTTACAAAGGATGGGTGTTCTTTGCTCTGCCCAGATATTGCCGTGTTTGGATGTAGCTTTAATATGTCCACTGGCATTTTCAGGCAAAAAAGAAGTTTTGATATTTGTTGTCCGTTTCTGTATTAAAAGAAAATGTGTGATCATTAATCACAAAATTATAAGCATTGATCTGTACTGAACTACTATTTCCATCCCTTCATTCTATCTGCAATTATCAATTATATGGAGACACTTCAATGCACATTGGAATGAGACCAATAATGAATTATATGCAATATATTTTCATACAGGTATAAGATCTTCTAACTGTAGCACCTGGTCATAATGACTATTTGCCTGAGGCCTGATCTGACCCACTGTCCAGTATACAAACAACACCTTTCAATATCATTTGTAAATAGAGTGATAATTACTACGAACTTTCTCAGTTTATAAAGCAGTTTTTTGGGGGTATCAATCACATTGAGTGATAGGTCTAGTTTACCTTGACCCTGAACAAAAGGTCTGAAAGGACATGGACAATCACACCAGGTCCCTTCCATGGGTGAATCAGTTGTCTGCCTTTTATGCCCCCGAAAGGTGGCATATTAAAATAGCACCGTCCGTCCGTCCGTCCCCACTTACAAATTCGTGTCCGGACTGTAACTCTGTCATGCATTGAAGGATTTTAAAATAACTTGGCACACATGTCTAGCACATCAAGATGACGTGTCATGTGCAAGACCCACATCCCTACCTCAAAGGTCAAGGTCACACTTTGAGTATGAAGGTTATGGATTCCTCTATATATGCACACATTCGTGTCCGGACTGTAACTTTGTCATGCATTGAAGGATTTTAAAATAACTTGACACAAATGTCTAGCACATCAAGACAACATGTCGCGTGCAAGACCCACATCCCTACCGCAAAGGTCAAGGTCACACTTAGAGTTTATAGGTAAAGGAATTCTGTATATATGCATACATTTGTGTCAGGACTATAACTTTATCATGCTTTGAAGGATTTTAAAATAACTTGGCACAAATGTCTAGCACATCAAGTGGATGTGTTGCATGCAAGACCCAAGTCCCTACCTCAAAAGTCAAGGTCACACTTAGTGTTGACTAATAATGGAATACTGGAATACTGTATGCATGGTTACTCTGTCATGCATGGAAGGATTTTAAAATTACATAGCACATTTATTGAGCACATGGAGAGGACACAGACTGTGAGGCACCTCTTTCGGGGGCATTCGTCACTTGTAAGAGACAGCTCTTGTTCCTTTTGCGGTTGCAGTATCCAAGATGTAGACAGGGTCTCCCTCACAAAAAGCCGTGTGAGTACCCGGAGATTAGTAGTTGCGCTTAAGGCGTTTCTGGTAGGTTTTTAGTCTCTCCCTAGCCACCTTATGTGCCTCGTTACATCTGGTGACAGTTCAGCAATGTATCCCCCCTTATCCTGAGGCTCCCCTTTACGCGGTGGCAAAGGAAATATCAGGTGGGCGGGGGTGTTGACCTCCCACCAGAGCATTAACTTGTTGGGGGTGAACCCCATGGCCCAGTTTACGGATGAGTGGAGTGCCATTGCAATCTGCAGGAGAAATTCATCCCACTGATTCTGAGCTGTCCCGGTGAAGCAGCAGAAGGCTTCCATTAGTGTTCTGTTGTACCTTTCTACTTGCCCATTAGCTAACGGCCTATACGAGGTCATCCGGGCCTTGTTAATTTGCAGCACTTCGCAGAGGTTTGTGAACAATCTACTCTTGAAATTTCTCCCCTGATCTCAAGGGGAATACCAAGACAACATAAAAACTCATTCACTGCAGCCTTTGCAGTTGCTTCCGCCGTTCGAGCGGTAGAGGGACTAACTCGCACCATTTCATGAACTTGTCCACCATGGCTAATACATATTCGTTTCCGAGGGTGCTGTGAGGTAGCGGCCCTAGGAAGTGCAGATGGACTCTTTCCATAGGGGCTGTTGCATGGAAAACAGTCGTGGGCCCTCACCCTTTTCGCACTACTTTCTTACTGCGATTGCATATCCCACTTCTGACACCAATATAGCCGTTATGCTACAGTGGCTACATAATTATAATTACATAAACATAAACACAATTACCTTTAAGGCACAATCAATCAATGGTGATAGCAAGAGCTGTCTATAATACGTCTGTTAGGTTGAAATCTGTGCAAGGTTCTAGGAAGACCTGATGTCACATCCGCCCCAGGTCCCGGATGTGGGTCTCAGACTGCCAAATTATTACAATAAGAACACTTTATCCAAGAGCTCACTCGCTCCAATCGAGCTCCTGGAACTGGTCATGGTATAACTTCATAACCGAGTCAAATGCCCTCCTTCCTGGCTTCTCACATCTCCTTGTCTCCTCTATTCTTATTCTTCTTTCCTCCTCCTCTTGTGCTTGCTTGCTCTCTCCTGAAGGTTACTCCTTCCTCACTGGGTAGAATGATAGGTTTAATAAACCTCGAAGCACTCCTATAGTGCGAGTTTATAACAGTTTTTTCTTTTGAAAGATGACACCCTCTCTCCCGCATTTTACATGATGGTGTTAAGCGCTGTATTGTCTGACATTTACCGTAAAGTTATATATTGAATGCTTTGGATGATGAGAATGATTTTGAGGTATATTTGAACAATTTTGTGAAGATGATTGCTGCATGTGGTGAATTGTTAAAGCTGTCCTGTACTTCAACCTTAGTGATGTAACAACATTTACAATGTTTTCATTTGTCAAATGATTCCATAGTATTGGTATTTAAATCTGAGTTTTGCGATAGTAAGTTCTTTATCCAGTTGAAATTTTTAAAGGAGAAATATTCCCAGAGTGTTTGAAAGTGTGCTTTAGAGCATTACCTTTCATGAATCTCTGTCCATTTGGATGTATATAAGCTAACCTGAGCTTGAAGTGCTTGAGGTGAGCTGTTGTCATTGTTTGATGTCTGTCGCCTGCAATCTGGCCACACTTAACCCTGTGCATGCAGTAGAGGCTGCATGTTTTACTGAATTTTCATGAAACTTGCCAGCTTTGTACATCCGGTCTACATCCAACAGAACCCCTTCAGCTTCTTTTCTACTTTTCTTCCCGTTCTTATCATTAGTGCTGTCATAAATTTGGCTAGCCATTGAGGACTTGTGATGATTTAAGTCCTATTTCAATTTAATCACATTTGTAGGGCTTTTCAGCTCTTCAACATCATCAATGTCAGGTAAAGAAACTTCTAAAGCTGCTTCAACCAAATTCTCAAACCTACAGTAAGTACATCCCACATTTGAAGCCCATTGTTGTCAAGCATCATTCTGATGTTGATGAGAAGTTTGGCCATTAGTCTCATTCGCTGTGAGGCCCAATATGCCCTCTTTTGCTTGTTATCTATGCAGGATTTTAGCCAAATCTCGCCAAGCATGCATATGAGTTCATCCTCCCTAGCCAAACAACCAACTATATCATAGTTCATGATTGTAAAGACTTCATTTCGCAGATGCTTTACCCTTAATGTGCTGTAATTGTTTTATATGCAATTGCATTGTAATACTGAATTGTTTTGATATAATAATGCTGAATGTAGTCTTGACTGTTTATACTGGCAATACTTTTAAATAAAAGTATATGACCATTGGTATATTTTATGCATACATATCTCTCTGAGGATATGGTCACAAGGAAATAACTATAAGTTCAACGAGTTTCTACATTTATGTAATTATATTTGTTCATTTCCTTTGTAGGTTCTTATGTAACAAAAAGGGTGTCCTACAAATATAAGTGAACAAGAATAAGCATAAAGCAAATAAAAACATATAAGAACAACTAAAAGCAAAAGCAAATTATTGCACAATAATTTAGGACAGACACTACTTAAGTAGAATCATGAATTACTTCAAGACAGTAACGGTTATTAATTGTAAACAAGATTTGGGTAAAAGGAATTTAACCAATTGTATGAATAACCAAATTGATTAATAACTGATATTAATAGTCAAGCCAAGGGGATAGGGACAAGGGAAAACCTGGATTTACCTGATCTGTAAAAATACAACTGCTTGAAGAATGAAAGTTAGATGAAGTTAGAAATGCTACATCTTTACTCTAGCTTTGTATCTATCCAACTGTATGAACTCAAAATCCCCCAAGCATGAGAAAGGGTGGGATGTTTAATCAGTTGTTACAAATAAACCAATTGCTAGTTGTTAGGTTATGATTTCCTTTACACACTATTAGTTATTGAGAGAATATATAAATAGATGTCACCCGATACCATATGATCACATGACTGAGTTGTCACATTTCATGTACAACTCTTGCAAATATTATTAGGTATAAAACCACTATTAATTACCACTGTGACAAGTATATAAAACCTACATGACTTAATATGTTCCTTATTTAATGCTTGTCAAAATCTGATAATTTTTATTACCTTCTGCAATATTTACCTGCCCAGGTGAGAACAGGTGTGCAAAAATGTAATAACAGTAGAACCTTGAAATTCCAGACAGCCTTCGGCAGGGAAAAATCGGCCAGTTTTCCGAGGTGGCCGGATTTTCGAGGGATGACATTTTGTAAGTTTCATTCCTCTGGTCATTCCTCTGTTTCATGAATCACAACAGTTTTCATTGCAAACATGAATAACTTCTCTATTGACTTTATTAAAATACATCTTAAGGCATTAAAATGCATGTCACAGCTCATAAAACATTAAATTAACATTTACAGAATTAATCAAAGGACTGAAAGTGCTGGAGGATCGATTGTCTCTGAACAACACAGTCTGCACACATACATGTGTAAATATCAGGACAACATAGACTGTACACATACATGTGTGAATACCAGGACAACCCTTGCATGAGTAAAGTTATAAACTGGAGACACAACTGTCCGCAAATTTAGACCTTTCACCATTTGTGTAAACTTTACTTTTGAGATAGGAACCGATGTGCTTACCTTATGTGGCTATGTTCAACTACCCTATGAAGTAATAAGCTGTGAATTGTAACTGAGACATGGATTTTGACAAAACTGAACTGAAAATTTATGGTTTGAACAACTTTTAATTTCATTCAAAAGTTATGGGATATGCCCATAAGGTTGATTGTACACATTGTGCCAATTAATTTGGATTTAACGTCGCACCCAACAATTAAGGTCATATTGCAACTTCCAGCTTTCGTGGAAGGGGAAGACCCTTGGTGTCAATTCCCTTTATCAGAATGTGGGGGTCATTTAGAAATTCCGATGTTCATACCCTTTATTGTAAAAAAATAAAAGGCATGACTATATGTTAAAGAAGTTTTATTCAGTATACTTCTGTAAAACTGCATGTAAAAAATCACAAAATGGTGGGTAATCAAAGGGTTGGCAAGACAACAGGTGTTTCTCTTTGGATGCTTTCAATTTTGTCACTGCATCTCAAAAGTCAAATCTGTCCACAAAGCGAATTTTTGGGTCGATTGTTAAAATCAAACCAAAGTTAACAGAGTATATCGGCCCCTTACGGCCGAACGCACAACATACAAACAAGTAGTTCCATATAAACAGTTGTTAGGCATTATAGCGATTTCTGTTTTCAAAATTATATAGTAATAAATCTAAATAATTTAAAAACATTTCAGAATAGAATAATATTATTTCGTTGTTATTCTTTAAATGTGTAATTAATTGTAAATACTATTAATGCGCGAACGAACGACTTGGACATACAAATTTATAACAACTCGTTTTTTACCTATAACTATAGTCGGCAGACATAGAGCAGTTGGTAGAGATGCTGGAAATTGAAATGCGCTGACTTACTGCTGCGGACGCGAGTTCGAAACCCATCTAATACAGTTTTTTTAACATTTTTTTCTGTTTTACTTATAATTTTAAGACTTTAAACCATTTTCAATGTTTTACAGCAAATAATCATAGAAAACTTCATTCATGTCAAACTTATAAGGATAATGTTAATAAGACATACTGTATACATATTATTCGATAACAGTAAAGTTCAGTCAGTAGTCGTGTCAGGTTTTGCTTGTACAACCAGAATTGGTTTCCTTGGGTTCTTTTCGGGCCATGCCTCAACATCAATCATCACCAATTTCTAGAATATTTACATGTCAGTTTTGTTTGTAGGCCCGCTGTGATACTTTATATCACTGTTTTTCTTATTCAGTTTTTAATTTACTCTGTGTCTTCTTTGATCTTGCTCATTGTTCAGTTTTTGCCTACAATTTAGGATAGGAATTTATTTTGTATTATTGACACAATACACTCAACCCTATGGGCAAATCCCATAACTTTTGAATGACATTAAAAGTTGTGCAAACTTTGAATTTTCAGTTCAGGTTACCATTCACAGCTATGATTCTTTATAGGGTAGTTGAACATACATGTAGTCACTGAATGCAAAAGGTAAGCACATGGGTTCCTATCAAAAGTAAAGTTTACACATATGGTTAAAGGTCAAACTCTGTGGACATTTGTGTCTCCAGTTTGTTGATAACTTTACTCATGCATGGGTTGTCCTGATATTTACACATGTATGTGTACAGTCTGTGTTGTTCACAGACAATGGACCCTCCAGCACTTTCAGTCCTTTGATTTTATAAGTGCATTCAACCATAGACATTAAACTTGGATATTATTTGGCACACTGAAACCCCTTTCAGTAGTGACAGTCTGATCGAAATTACTACAAAATGATCATTTAAATCACGCAGAAAGATGTTTTTGTTTCCCCTTTTAAGGTTAGTCGACCATCTCTTGTTGTGCGTCTACGATACCATGATGACGGTATCATAAGAATCAACACACACACAAACGCAATGGTACAAAATGCGGGTCGATCCAAAATCAGACGACAACGACGATGGAATAGGGACAAAATTATACATATCCCATACCGGAAGCGTATTTTACTGCAGATTTCATAATAGCGCGCCGTTTCAGTGTTTGTTGCGTATCGATTGAATACAGGTAATGAATGACTAAAGCGTCTGTAGGCGGAGCTACATTTTACACATGATAAAGTGTGTCTGTGTTTTCATAGTGAGAAAAAGAATATAAATCGGTCATATTGTTTACGGCATTCAATAGTGTTTAGTCGGAGGTTACGTACATGTTGCTTGTGTGCTAGTGTCCCATCAAGAAGGGGATATACGCATACAACATGTACGTGTAAATCCGGTACAAGTGTCATTTCACTTACATAAATTTAGTGTAAATATATGTCTCAGTAAAATGAATAAAAATATTGTAAATATACATTCTATTTCGCTCTTGTATAAATGATCCGATCGCAATACTTGCATATTATGCATTATAAAATACGACTTTACTGATATCTTGTTACAACCGCGCATGCTTTGCACGTGCTGTATTTGACTTACAAGAGTGCTAAAATGTTTCTGTCGATGCTCTGAAATCTGTAAAATGATAATCTGTGTAGCAAGAATTGTAACAAAGACCGATAAATTTTGTTTATAATTTATCTGAAGACAGGATTTATTTCTATCATGTACACTTTTGTCTATAAGATTATTTCTACAATCCCTGCTGAAGATATCTAGCGCACATGTCATCAGAGTCGTTACGTAAAACCTTCACAAAAATGTAGAGCTGGTAGTCCAACTATTTAGACATAATGCTTGTTTCTTCATGATTTCTAATTTCTTCATTGGTGACGATTACATGTACAATCGAGCCAAGTTTTGATGTTTTCAGTTTGTGTTTATTTTACCGACATACGATTTGACTTTTCGAAAGCTTGTACAGCGCTACATTACCTGAATCTGAGATGGTGTACACGGAAGTTTGCTATACTGTGCACAAATATTTACATGCAGAGCGCATGTATAATGTATATAATTTACCATAAGTTTAAAGAGTGGTCACTCAATGATCTAGACATTCTTTTATAAATTTTACGAAGGTGAATTTCTGTTTTCTCGTAAAATACAATCGACGATGATGCAACAAAACAACAATTATATAAACATTGTATTATACATTTCTCATCACGCTTTAGAAAGGATTTCCCGTATGAAAAAATATACAGGAAAGATGATCAAGGGTGCTATATTCTCTGCAGGTTCAACAGTGATTCACGAATATAAAATGTCTTAAAACAGTTCGTTTTAAACATCCTGCAAGAAATGTTCTTGGAATCATGTTTGTAAAACGTTCGTCGTATAAGTCAGACTCTTTACAACCGTGTCTTCTTAGCTCAGCAAACGTTTCAGACACTTAGCCGAGGACACATTTTCCTCCATCAAAATTTTATTATATGGACTATATTACAGAAAAGTATAAAATCTTTGTTTCGTATTGATTATAGAACACGCAGTACAGTTCGGGTTCGTTTGTAAAAATTGAATACAAGTTGTTTTCTGAAATAAACTTTCGAGGTTTAAAATAAACCAATTTTATCCAAAAATAATAAGCACTAGATTAATAAAAAATCAAATAATGTCGCAATTGTAGCTTGAAGATGTGTAAACTTATACTGTCAGTATAGTAGTCAGTGTGTACGATAGATAAAGGTATCGGATTTGGGCGGAGCTTACTACAGAATGTAACATCGACGTCATTTACTACCTGTGTGTAAAGCAAACACTGAAACGGCACGGTATTATGAAATCTGCAGTATAAACAATTTATCTTGCATTTCGAAGCGTTTTGAGAGGTTTTGAAATGTTGTTTTTGTAGTAATTTCCCTGGGGGACATGTTTTGCCCTGTCCGCAGTCCGTCCGTCCGTCAGTCCGTCCGTCCATTCTTCGTTCGGACGATAACTAGAGTTCCTTTTGACCTACAGCTCTCAAACTTCATAGGATGAATGGTCTTTTGAGCAGAGATCCCTATTGTTTTTGGGGTCAGTAGTTCAAAGGTCAAGGTCACAGTGACCGTTGGTCAATTTCTCTTTCCGGATGATAACTAGAGTTCCTTTTGACCTACAGCCCTCAAACTTCATAGGATGATTGGTCTTTAGAGCTGATGATCCCTATTGTTTTTGGGGTCAGTAGGTCAAAGGTCAAGGTCACATGACCGTTGGTCAATTTCTGTTCCGGATGATAACTAGAGTTCCTTTAGACCTACAGACCTCAAACTTCATAGGATGATTGGTCTTATAGAGCAGATGATCCCTATTGTTTTTGGGGTCAGTAGGTCAAAGGTCAAGGTCACAGGACCGTTGGTCAATTTCTCATTTCCGGATGATAACTAGAGTTCCTTTTGACCTACAACCCTCAAACTGGGGAGTCCGTCAGTCCGTCCGTCCATTCTTCGTTTCCGGACGATAACTAGAGTTCCTTTTGACCTACAGCTCTCAAACTTCATAGGATGAATGGTCTTATTGAGCAGATGATCCCTTTGTTTTTGGGGTCAGTAGTTCAAAGGTCAAGGTCACAGTGACCGTTGGTCAATTTCCGTTTGTAACATATTTTAATTGGAAGCTAATAGAGAAGGCTTTACCCTTTATCATCTTGGAAAAACATAAATATAGCAATTAACTCACTAGATATAAGTACAGGTTAAAGTTGTGTATATATTTTAATGAGTTATTACAAGAAAGTGGTAGCTTTATTTGTTACTAAGATGATAATGACAATTAGAGTTGCGTGTACTGTTCAAAGGTGATGTGACTATATTTTGTGTCCGCTCCATATCTCTTTGTACCCCTTGAAGGATTTTAGAATAACTCACCACAAAGTTCACCATATTTGAGACGATGTGCAGAGCGCATCGTGTAACGACCACCTTTGTTCAAGGTCAAGGTCACAATTAGAGATCAAAAAGTCAGTGACTGTATTTCGTGTCTGAACGAAGTGTTCAGCAACTGTGATGAGTGTAACAGACACATTCCCCACTCAACAATGGAATTTATTATTTATCTTCACTTCTTCTCCACAATTTTTATTTTAATATCCTGTCTCAGTATTACAATCATTGACAAACTGCCATTTGGGAGACATTTGTTTTTGTGACAAAAATAACCATCTAGTTTGATCATACACATTTTAATTGCGTCATAGAAGACGCTCTTTCTATTTCTGTTGCTTCATTGACAAAATGAGTGCGTCAAAACCGCAGAAAACGCGCTCTCGCAGAAACACTGAATTTAGTGTATCCGGTATAGCGATGCGTATTTCACGGGTCTTACATTTCTCTTGACACACCAGTCTGACTAGAAAACTGTTGGGATAAAAACCGCGTAGGAAAATAGTTCTATACAGAACAGATACCTCGTTGATTTAAGTTACAAATTATAAGAAAAACAACAATATAATATTATGCTATTCTGAAATGTTTTGATATTATTGCGGGCCGCAGCAGCGGCCCGCTATATTTAATACGTGGTGAGTAAAAGATGCATGGAGACTTAAGCACTAGATCAAACATATGCGTCTCTCTTCATTATAAAATTGAGGTACTTCTGAGATGAAAACTGTAGACACAGTCAATTTTTTTGGAAAAGCAAGAGTTGTCGTTTGTAATTGAGCTGTCGTTCGTTTCATAGAGGGCGCAATCTAATATACGCTGGTAAAAAAAAGAAAAAGGCGCTTTTCACGTTTCAGTCGCAATCTACACTTAGAAAAATGGACATATGATTGCTTTTTCCACTAACACAACCTTTGACATTATAGAAACGAAACGAGTCGACTGAATATTCTTTTATGGCCTTTTTAGACATATATGACATTGTTTTAGCTAATTTTTTCTCGTTTGTAATAAGTCTGCCTCCGTGGTGTAATGGATAAAGCCGATAACTCAAACACTTTTGTGTACGTGTACTTTTAGAAACCACGAGTTCGAATCCCATCAAGACCCAATATTTTTTTAAAACTTTTTTCTGCTGTTTTAATAATCATTTTTAATTTTTTAAGAATATTTTACGGCAAATAATCATAAAAATCTTCATTCATGTCAAATTAATAAGGATAATGGTAATGAAAAATTGAGACATACCAGGAACGGTCTATAGAGCATTCCTGGACATACTGTATAAATATTATTTGATAACACTACAGGTCAGTCAGTAGATGTGGTGTCGTGTCAGGTTTTGCTTGTTCAACCAGAATTGGTTCCCTCGAGTTCTTTTGGGGCCATGCCTCAATATCAATTATCACCAATTTTCAAAATATTTACATGGAATTTTTGTTTGTTGGCCCGCTGTGATACTTTGTATCACAGTTTTTCTTGTTTAGATCTGTTACTAAATAATTTTTAAAACAGAGGACAGTATAATTCGTAACAATGGAATATATGGAACTACATTTTGTACTTGTTTGTATGTAAAGAGTTCGGCCCTAAGGAAGCTATACTCTGTTAACATTGGATCTGATTGAATAAATCAATCGATCCAAAAACTAGAATACATGTACATTGTAATTAAATGTCCAAGTATTTAATTAAATTACAATTACAGTCAAACTTGTGAACTTCGGCCGGTGAAGGGAAACCATGAAAATGGCTGTTGTCCACAGGTGACCTTTGTTCGGAGGTGTAGACAGTTGATATAGTTTCACCATACTAAACATTTTTTATCAAGTTTCTTCATCACTTGTCAGATAAACTGGCTATAAGTATTAACCGAATAACAATTTATCCGAATTTTGTGCATATATGGTTTAATTCTGCAAACAGTCGCACTTGACAAATCAACTACAAAATGATTTTGTATCAAATCAACAATGGCAGAATTTAGTTTAACTGCCTTAAAATACTCTTAGACAAACCAGAGACTGTAACACTGATCACTTTTTCGAAACAGGAAAGGATCATTCAGTTAATTTGAATTACGCCCCGTATGTCTTCGTTTGATTTCATTGCGGATTTTGAATAAAAATACAACGCCTAATTTACAAGTTTAAAGTGTGTGTTTGTCAGTTTAACTGAATGTGAATGTATTTTTAAGTTGCACAAACAATGAAAACTGCAACTCCAAATCGCGAAGATGTTGTGCATCATATTAACAAGCAAGCAATAATAATAGCCAATTTTTGTCAATTACCCG